>UXGC01000657.1:0-68528 GCA_900480045.1 Eurytoma adleriae | reverse complement strand
TGGTTCGTCTTGATCATTTTCACCTCTCCAATTAACTACAAACACCACGAACGTTAGAATCTTCAACTGCATATATTTTATAAATTTGATTAAGATTAAAATCAAAAGACCTAATCACCAAGAGTTCAGTTGGTAGCGAGCAAGTCTGAAGAACTAAAGTTCAAAAGTTCAATTCTCGGGTGGAATTTTTTTTTTCTTTTTTTTAATATATTAAGTACTTTGTCAGTACTGGAGTATCGGCAGAATATACTGTTTCAGCATTGGGCCACGAGTAGATTCTTTCTAGGGTAAATGAGCGAACATAAATTTTCATACATTCATGCAAATTGTATTTATCAAATTATCCCTGCAATGTAACAATTTGATATCGTTCAGTCCCGCGCGATTTCCTTCATTTCTACCGTGTGCGCAGCTTGTTCGATTAATCATAAAGTGGTCGTCCGGCATTGGTTCTCTCCTTTACACATACATCATCGAGAAAAAAGCGAGCCTCGATAAATCTACGAAATACACACATCTCATAGACAGGCGCAAGAAATTCCGCGGCTCGATTTGTTGCTTCTTCTCGGCGGCGAGCAACCCCCGCGAACGAACCGCGAGATTAACATATTCCACCGCGCATAAATCCCGGGCTCATGCCACGCTCTCGCCGGCGAATAATTTTATTCTCTCGAAATCGGCCCCGCAACCTCTTCTTGCTCTTCTTACTTCCCGTTGCGCGTGCCCGTTCGTCCTTGCCAGCTCGATCTCGATCGGCATCGCGCCCACTGATCTTCCGTTAAACTGCCTCCCTCGATCGCGAGTTCCACCCCCTTCTCTCTTTCTCCGCATCTAAGCAACTATCTATTTATCTCCTGCTTCCACGAGAGCCGTTGCATCGGAGGTTCGTGAAGAGAGAGAGACAGAGAGAGAGAGAGAGATGGAGAGACTGAGAGTCGCGACGCCGAAGTAAAAATCACCTTATCAGAGATCTGAGTCGCGCAGTGAGCGGCTATTTGTATTCATAAGTCCGCGGGAGGCCGGCGCTCGGGTCTCTCTTTCTCTTTCTCCGCCCGCCGGTACTTCTTCGCTGCACCTTCGTTGTCTTCCCCAGCCTCCGTTGGCTCCCTCGGGATGACTTTTTGAAGAACAAAAAGAAACGGTGCCCGACGCGAGAAAGGCGCCTACACTCGATTTATATATACCACGTCATTTACCCGTTTGTACGTGTACCGTTTTGTGCGCTGATTCGTCCAAGATTGGGGGTTCATTTGAGAGGACTAATTTGAGTAGTCCACACTACTGATGCTATGGGGAACAGTAATAATAATAAGAATTAATATAAGAACAGTATTAATTTAAGAATAGCGATTATTATAAAGTTATTATAAAAATGAGGTAATAAACATCTTTATATCAACAAATTGCATTAATAATGCAAGCGATTTGATTTCTATTGAGATTAAACGAAGCAATCTATCTCCGTTACCTGTCCTGTGTCTCTTTAAAAAGACAACTTCATCTAGCTATTGTGACCTACATCCAAGCAGCTAAAGAGAAATAAACACCTATAATTCCATATTTTTACCACTCTGCCTTATTTATTTTCTTTCCCTCTTGTCCACTAAATCAATCACCTCACCTCAACACCGGGTGTACACGCGTCCACCTTCGTAGAGCAGCATTCGTCTCTCGCGTGACCAGACTGTGTACCACGACGCGGTTCGATTTTCCGCCGCGCGAGTCTTCTCCGATCGTGAGTCCCGGATCTCGTGTACAAAGCGCCGACACGTGTTCGCGAGAATTTTCCGAAGGATGTATAACACGCGGTTGCGTCGCGCGCAGTATGCAAATACACGTGTAGAGCGGCGCGCGCCGCGAGCATACGCAGAGACGGAGGACGAGGAGTCGAGAGAGGCTCGGGAGGGACTTCGGGGCCCACGAAGAATGCGACCAGTCATCGGGTTATTTAATTTTTCGTGGGCGCACTGCACCCACCACCCGTGGCGCGTGTTTGCCCAGGCCTGCTGTGAGCACAAATTACCTCGCGACCAAATCTCACCGGCTGCCAGGCTATCTCACGCGCCAGCGACGAAACGAAAGGAGACAGCTTGCGACGCGCGAGAATACGCGGGGCCACGGTTTCGCCTGAACGCACCTCGCTCACTCTTTGGTTCATCGATGGCGACCGGCCCGTTTTTGCTGAGGTTCCGAAGTTTTGCTTTATGGAGATAGCATTCCAAGGAATTAACTGTTATTTCTTATCACAACATTTCTATTGAAAGCTTTTTGTCTTCTTGTTTGTAGTGTCATAAACTCAACACCTCAAGTAATGTACAACGTATCTGGTATAGAAGCTCGAAGATATCTCCTAATAATGGGTAGGTCTATAGAATTTTATACATGAGCCACATACGACCTGGGGTAACTAATGAATAGAGAAGGATGCTAAACCATTTAACTAAAAACTATCAATGTTATTTAGTAATCCATAACTTATTACCCAAGGTTACTTGTGTTAATTATACGACAATCAAAATCGATGCTTGGTCCAATTAACTCTCTTTCGAAATCAAACTAATCGCATCCCCGACATTTACGTAGTATCAATCCTCTAGTAGTATCTCTGTTTCGCTGAACAATCGAACCCATTTCACTGTCCCCGCTTCAGTCACACGGGGACCAGTCCGACGGGCATTAGTTTCCACCTTGCGAAGCACGTTTCGCGATAGACGCGCATCCCCCGTCGTCGTCTTTGTCGCGCACCCACACGCGTGTACGAGCAAACACGGGAGGAAGCTGAGCGCGCGCGCGCTGCACTGCTATCTATATGCTAATCCATTGAGATGGTACCCACAGATTACACCGCGGAATTAGCTCGAGAGGCATCGGGGACGCCCATGAGCCTCACGCGAGCTTCGACTCACGCCTTTATCCCACCTTATACGCGCGTAAGCCGTAAGGGACGCTCCCTCGCACCTGCGAGAGGGGGATGACTAGGAGCGGATTATGACGGCGCGCGCCCGGAAAAGTATCCCCCGGTACATTGGCACCTACGGAATTTCGAGGATGCACGATCGAAACGTTTTTCGGCCAAAAGTGATAAATTGAATTTTTCTATGACGATCAACCTGTTAAAAGAACCGATGATTGATTTTATGCCGTGACGGCTATTAACTCGCGTGATTAAAGCGGTGCGTGCAATTGTTTTCGTTGGCGGAGCGCGAAACAATGGATGAAATCGCAATTGCTCTTTAAAAAATTGAATGTATCGGGTGTGTGGAGTATCAAATCAATTTGTAATTATTAGATGGACACAAGCAGTTACACGTCGAAAGTTGTAAGATCACGTGCTCGCGGGCTTGTCGTTTTTTCCACACCGTCACTGCGCTCGTTAGCGGCCCGAGGTAAATGAACAAAATTTCAAACACCTACGCGCCGTCTGGATCCAGGCGTCGACTTGCTCGCGATGAGTTCCTCGTCTGCCCTTGATCGATTCTCACGCGTGACTCGGCACAACCTGCTTGTACGCCGTGTTAATAACGTTAAGAAGGATGCGATAAACTTTCTGTTAGAATAAAAGAACTCATGAATGAATCTTCGTTAATGATTGCTGTTTAATTCAAGAATTTAAATCAACGAAGATCTTTCGCTTTGTTTAAGTTTTACATATTTTTTATTTCTGGAAAAATTTCAAGCTAATTTAATGCTTTAAGTAGAAATCATCTTGACACTTCTAATCAATTTATTAGCACTGATTAGCATCAATTTCAATTTCAATCAAGATCACTTGATTCAAAGATTGCTCACCATATTGTAATTTTTACCAGAAAATTCTCCCCGCCTACTCAATTAGAAAAAGTTAGAAGAAACAATAGGAGTCGTATTCTCTGGTAGTTCAATCATTCCTGCCTTAGTATCCAAATAAATTACCTAAACGAGATCCCGACTAAAGTCGCGGACAAAAGAAAAGGTCTGCATGTACGAGCGGGTGGACTGCGAACCACCTGCTCAGCGCCACCGCGCAATATCGGCGAGTCCGTGTACGCTCGCGGGGCGCCGAAAATTTATTGGCCCCCGGCGCGCGATATGATCATACGCGATGAGTCGCCGGGCAGCCCCCACGGGGCCTGTGGACAAACGCACGCGAATATTCCGGCCGTGTCGATCCCGCCCGCGCGAGTCTCCGCGCCCGTGGTACAAACGCTCGCGAAATTCCCGCGCGTGAATCATGCGGCCGCGCGCGACCGGACTAATGATTATCCCCGCTAATTTGTCCCATTTTCGACGCCGAGCCGATCGTCCGCTCTTTTAAGGCTGCCGGTCGACCCTGACGCGCAACCGCTGAATTATTGTTCGACCCCAGTGTAATGCGAATTGTACGTTTGATTTATTCGATCTACGTATATTTTCATTTATCATACAATGTTGATTTTTATGTAGGGTTTTCTTAATAAATACGTTCAAAATATTTAAATAAAATAAGTGTCATAATAAACAGAAAAATGATGACTAATTTTATTGCACAGTAGTGGAATGCTAGTAATAAATACCTCACACCGACATGAGAACATATTTGCATGAAAGCTACAGGGAAACATTTCATGACGATCACACTGGAAAATATTAGGAAGAATTAATTGTCATGCTGAAATTGTTCTAAATTTTAAAGGAAAATTTCGTCTATGTACTCGCCGTTCAGTATCCATTCGCAACCAACGAATAACTAAGGCCAAGTCGCGATACCATGGAGTAATTATTTTACCGCGTCTACTCTAATTATGGCAATATAAAGCGTCGATTCGAGTTGGCTCGGGAGTAGATTGGTAGGCATCATGATAGTGATGGTTAGGAGGCGTCGCCGAACCGAACGCTGAATCACCGGGCGAGAGTTTTCCTGTCAGCACCAGTAGCTACGAAGGCCTGGCGGAATTGCCTCGTGCTCTCGCTCGAAATGAATGCACGAACGCCCATTAAGGGAATAAATCAGGCTAACGTTATCCGCAGAATCGCATAATCGATCTCGCGCGCTGTGTTAAATTCTCCCCCCCCCCAGCCTCTGCTCTTCCCCCCACAGTCACTCCCTAATTAATTGAAAAAACTTTATTTTTAATCCTCATTTTTATCTTTTTATTTGGGAATTATAATTAAAATAAAATGATAGATTTGTTTAATGCGTAAAGTAAAAGATTTGTTTTAGTATTTATACTGGCAGTCAATTTTCGAATTCAAAGAATAGTTTATTAAAATAGAATTTGCTATTTTAAAAAACGTAATTAATATTGATGGATTTGAGATGCTTGCATTCATCCTATTCTGTTTGAAGCAAATGAACCTTTTTAGAGCATAACCTTTTTCATTATTACGATCACACGTCCAAACTGTAACCAACAACATGCATAGTAATAATAATTTATGCATTGTTTATTTGGATTTAAGAAAGTATAATGAAATTGAATCAAAAAGAAAATATGATTTTCAACAACTCATTTTCTCTCTCATTGATGAGAAAGGGCTGCAGCGAAAGACGCATAAATTCTCGAACCGGACCGTGCAAGTTAGCTGGGTTGGGGTGGTGGTGGGGGCGGGATGGAAGGGTCGGGTGGATGCAAGTGGCCGCCGAGCGGCGCTTCATCCACGTTACACGCCGCGGCTTGCGGCTCTCCGCGAAAATGCTCGGGGGCTCCGTCGGCATATCGGGGCCAGGCCTCGTTAGCCCGAGGCCCCCGAGGTCATAATAAAGCCAATTCCGCGAGCGAGCTCTCGTGGCGCGCGCGCCGGCATGTTTCGCCTCTCGTAACATCCCCGCCCGCCTTCCGCCGACGCATTATGTTCGCCGGTGCTTTGTGTGCGCGCGCAAGCGCCGCCGTGGCCCTCCGAGCGCGACCAGCAACCCACCCCCTCCGATGGACTTCTTATATTGGCTGGGGTTATGTACATAAGCATGAGAGCCTGTTACCGTCCGCCGAGGGCCGTTCATCGATTTTAGAGGATGAGGCCCCCCGATCTTGGCGATTAGGGATTTGTAAAGGCCGAGGCTTGCGTAAGCGCTTCAGGTCCTTGGTTTTCTGAAGGGTTCTTTGAAGAGGTTTGATAAATTTTTGTTTTTCCCAAATTGATTGAGTTTTAGGGCACTAAATACCATAAAATGAATATAATCATTAAAAGTACCAATCATAGCATCAATATACTTTTTGAGAATTAAAAGTCAATGCTTTATTCTAAAGTTGTAAAAATAAAACTTCATGATTTCAATTTCAAATTTATAATGCATTTCCATACGTTACATGCAATTTATGAATGAAATTTGCTTCTTTGAATTTCATATGAACAAACACGAATGACCACTTATCATCCCACCCCTCTATTTAAATGAATTCAAATACAGCTTCCTCTCTGCAAGAGTAAAGAACAGGGAAAAAGTGCATGTAATTAATAGATTTAAACAGGTTGCAACGCACGAGATACATACACTTCGCGCCCGTGTATCGTTCACAGCCTAAAGAAGCGCGCGTTAGAGAGACAGGGTATACAGGCCTCGACCGGCGAATCGTCCAGTCAGCACTGCAGGAGTGCAAAGGCGCCCTTATCAGATAGGCTCGCAGCTTTCGCAGAGGAGTTAATCGTAATGGCATCATGGCCCTGTTTCTCCTCTCCGTTTCTCTCTTACTCTTTCTTTTTTTTTTTAAGTGTCTTCGAAAAACGGTGGGGAAATGACGCATAGGAAGGAAGGTAAATAAGAAGGTGAGAGGAGGATTGCGTCTAGGGAAGATAAGATTTCGGGATACGATAGGAGGAAGTATGTACAAATATTGGTAAGCGGCCGTATTTTGATTTCTTTTCTTTCCTTTTACAGGATCTTTGGCAATCGGACTTAGCCTGTTCAACTTTTTGACGTTAGGAGCTTTAGGCGATTAGCTTGATTTTTAAAACCAATATTTGAGCTAGCAGATTTCGAAGAAGATTGTAAGGTAAGGTTGATGAGGACTTAAAAAGCACCAAACTGAACTTTTTTCCTGTGTTAAGGAGGTTCTGGTGAATAAAATAAAAGCATAATCGTTAAAAGTGAAAAATGAAAAACCACTTCTTATATAAATAACAGTTTCTTAAAATAGATTCTTTATTTATATATAATTAATTCGTAATAATAATTAACAACAATTGATTATAAAAATAAGTTCTTCCAAAGTTGGAATTCAAAATTTTCTGTTTGTGATTACATTGTCAATAAAAAATAAAATGTTATGTAGCGTTGGTTACCAATTCAACTATAACTACTTCAACTGCAGTCCTCTATTGACCATCGAGAAAGGTAGTTCTTGTAACCTTCCTTAGTAACCGTGTAACGTCTTTCTTTATCAATCGTCTCAAGAGAAGGGAATAAGTATTCGTTATAATATGTATTCTTTATATACACACTGTCTTTAAATGGCTCAAATATCCATTCGAACTTTTCATTACCATCAGTGCCACCAGGAATCCAGGTGAATATTCTCCTTAACTCATCATTAAAATTGTAGAAAAAGTTGGGACAATACATATATTCGTTTCGATGAATATTTTTAATGTGATACACATCGTTATGGGGCTCAATAGCCCAATCTGTATATTTAACTTTTTGATGTCTATGAATCCAGGTAAATACAGTACGTCTAGATCCGCTATAAAAGTTGAACGCATCGCTAGCTGCGTATAGATATTCTGAGAAATGATCACTTATTATACATACTTTACTTGCAAAAGCTAGATTTCTTACAGATGCCGGCAAAGCAGCTTTTAACGAATATGCTGTGGCATTTGCTACATAACTTAAATTCCCTCTTAAAGTATTTTTAAGGTCGAAAGCTAAAGTAACCAGTAACACATTATCATCTAATTTGTTCCTGTATTTCAATTCGTTGAATATAGCTGAATATCCTATTACACTCTCCTCCTTGTCCTCGTGAATCTTAAAAAATTTAACTAATTTTTCTAAATTTATTTTATCAAAATCATCTTCTAACGTTTGTCTAATTTTTCCTTGCATAGTTGTAGGATAATTACGAGTTTTTATTGCTTCTATTAAATCATCTGTTGCATCGGCTCTTGTAACAGATATATTAATAAGCATTAACACTACTCCCACGATCAAATTCATTTTAATAATCATTATATATCTAGCAGCAATTACTTTTGAAATATAATTCACAACAAATAAACTGCATACATATCACCTGGAAAGAAAAAGAAAAAAATTTATGTAATTTTATGCAGTTAAAAGGTAGTTTATTTCGTAACAATTGCAATCGTTATTTTGGGTCATTGCCTTTATTCAATGTTTAAGACAACGATTCGTCGATTTTTGTCATTTTCAAAACTCCAATAACAATTATTGTATTAACACAAAATAATTTTTGGAACAAACATTTTTAAAACAAAATATCTGGACATATATTGTTTTGATGTTTATGTAAATTACATCATTTACGATTTAGTTGTCGTTACGTTAATATAAAATTTGTTATTGCAGATGACATTTATTAGTGTATCGGAAGATAGTAAGTAAAATCGCAATATGCCGTGTTAAATATTAAATAAATACAATTACTCAAAACGATTGCTTTTATTAATAAAACAATGAAAAAAAAATAAATAGAACAATTAAATTCCACGTGTGACAAAAATTGAAATAATAGTATACTTACTTAAGTGATGTATGCAATGTGACCAACTTCTAGTAGAATGATTAGTATGAACAAAATTACTTCATTTTTATACTCTGGGCAAGTTTATGGCTGCCAGTTTCAACTGATAACTTTGTTCGTACGTGTGCAATACAGGCAAGAAATTATTATTCATAATTCGTTTATCTATTTCCACAACTGGTATCTTTATATTACACATTTTGTTCGAATTAAGTGAAGAATATTTAATTTCCATGAATCGTGCCACATCTGTTTACCTCATTCTTTTCTACTATATTGAACTCGTTATTCAGCAGCTACGTGCAGCACTTCACATAACTCGCAACCAGAGTATTTGACACTCGGATAGAACTCATCACGTTGTACTTTCAATACCAACCCCGTTCACGGACTAAATCAATTACTAATATTTAGTTATTTGGTAACTATTTGTCGAAAGAATTTGCGAAAGTTACATAAAACCAAAACCAGAAGAAAAAGTTTCATCACGAAGCAATTTATGTCGGTTTCTGACGTAGAACACTTATTTTTTGTTATTAATGTTCTTTTCACGATTATTTTCCTTTTGCAAAGATAACACTAAACCAGTATAAAACGAAATTGCAAAAAAATTACGACTTGACATCGAAAAGCTTAAAACAAATTCGATTCTATTTTTGTAAGGTCCATTTCCATTCCCAGAGTGCTCAGACTGTTGAACTTCTTTTGCACCAAAGCTTAAGATTAATCCTATGTTAGTATCGCCTTGATACTGGAGATACAAGGCAAGATTCTTGGTTTTGCAAGTCTTAGACCTGGTCTTAAAAACATCTAGCTATTTACCTGGAGATCTTCAAAATACGTCTTTAAAATCTACTTCATCTCAGAATTAATATTTTAATTTTGCTCGCGCTGGAGAATTAATAAATGCAACAGCATGGCCATTAAAGCCATCTCCGATCGGCCTCTCGTGTGGATGACGCCGTTGTGCAGGCGCCGCTGGATTTTGATCGATCACGCGCCACACTCTGCGCCGTCCCTGTCCTATCGGCGATCGCCCAACGATCGGTTCGTCCTTAATCGATTGTGGCACGAAATTTCACCTCGGCCTCGGCGAACGCGACTCTGGCGCTTAGATCGCCGACTCGCCGTGTCGATTAATTTATTAATCCGAAAACACTCAAAGCTGAAGTGAATTTTAATAGTGGAAGTTATTTATAATTTTAAGTTCTATTTACGTTGTTTTTTTAATTTTTGAAAACTATTACTTCCTCGGTCATCAATAAAAAGAAACAAAAAATATGTATTATTTATTTTTAAATATTGTCAATTTCGAAGCAAATTGGTACAATTACTAATTAATCAATATTTACTAAAGATCAATATCTTCACGAAACAAGTGAGGCTAAACTATAAATTTATTCTATTATTTATTCGCGAGTTCAATCATGAAGATTAATCGACTCCGAATTGAATCCGCGATTAATTTTTTTTAACCGCAGCATAATACCCATATTATCCTGGTAACGCGGGTGCTCTTGTTCCCAATTCACAATAAGCCCAACCCCAGTTCAATGCATTACCAACCGAAATTCTCGATTCTAATGCTCCAGTCGTTTATTCACGGAACTTCTATTTGCGGCTCGGCAGTAGGCAAGAACCGACAATTAAACACACGTATGGCTGCGCAAGTCAGCGGGGGCGTAACAGAAACGCGTTGTTAAATGCGAGATCGTGTTCTTGCCAGTTTATGCGTATAAAGTCCCCTGAGGTGAAACACTTTTGTCTCCTTAACTTAATGAACACATCGTAAAAGCCTTCTTACCGAGCAATGTATTTTTTCCTTCTTTTTTCATGCAAAAAAGATCTATGTGATTAAGAGAAGAATTTTCTTTTGTAATATAAGTTTGGCATGTAAAAACATAATTATTTTCGTCACGTAATTATCTACAACGCAATTAATAAAGGTATAAATTATAATAAATATATGATTAATTAACGATGATAATGACTTTATGGGTCAGAGTGACTTTATTAGCGTTTTAATAAAGTATAACTGTATCATTAAATGAGTTTTAACCTTAATGCTTGTATCATGTTAAAAATTTCCGAACCGAAGTGATTAATGATTCTTTCCAGCACCCGTGTATACAATCTAGAAATTACACAATCTTTGTGCCTCACTTAAGCACACAATACCTTTTGATTCACTGATAAAACCTACACCATATCACCATTGCTTACGCTTTATTGGTTTATTCGAACAATCGATTTCCTGTTAGCCTTGTATAACACATTTGTGTCAATAGACATTAAGAAGGTCTATTCGGAACAATCTTGATCAAAACAAAATTCCACAAACCTTGTATTGAGATCGTCAAAATGAAAAAAAATCCGTGTTTTTGACCCAGTCAGTAACGATTTAAGATTTTTTAATCTAAACTTTAATAAAACTAGAGAGATTCCAAAAAATTAAAAATTTACATTAATTGTTGGTTAGTAGGTGACTGATTCACTTTTTTCACATTTAGATGGTAAATACATTTACATTTGTTAATTCAGTTTGCACTATCGTCAATCAAGTAAATCACAGTTACAATATTCTTATCGAACGATTTTCAAAACGTCATTCACACTTTTCCCTCGAAACTTTTACGCCTGGCTGTATAGCAGACGCGATGCCCGAGCACAGATACTCGAAAACTCTCGCGGCGAGAACGAGCACCTGATCCCGGCGGGGCGCTAAGTCGTGCAGGGGTTGTCAATCACGCTGGTCCCTCGCGACCGGGTGTCTCGGGGTCGAGAGGAGTAAATATTGATCAGACGTCGGTCTGGCATCGATCGGGATCCTGCTTTTCACGGCGGAGCCCGACGAGAGGAGCTGAATTTGAGCACCTCGGTTGGAGGAGATGCAGCACGGGTCGTGACGAGTGAAAATACAAACAGTTTAACGGGGATGAGTAGTCGTTTAGCGTCACGCAAGGATCAGATAATTTTCTCTTCCGCGAGGCGCGCGCGCGTAAGCACTGCCGATACGTCCATGCTTCTTCCCTCCGTCGTTTATTTTTTTTCTTTCTCATTCTCGGCCGTTCGTGGGCGCTGCTCGCTTTTGTTTTGATTCTTTTTCACTCCGTTAACATGAAAGGTGCTGTTTAAACGTACTATTCATTACAGTTTACTCAAAAATCTTAGAGATCAATAGGATAATTTTGTTATTAAGTGTTTTTTCTTGAGTCTCAAATATATGTATAATTATTTATACAGATATAATTGAAATTTGATTAATGGAGTGCAACAGCCTTAGTTTAGCAACACCACCAACAAACAAATTGTAACGTGGCAAATGTCACACGTTACCATTCGACATTATTATGCGGTAATCGCAAGACGCAAAGAATAAATGCACTACTTGAAGACAAGCGCCAGGAGGCGCTCGCGCCAAATACCGCGAGATAAGTGCGCAATTAACGAAGGGTGTGTCGATCGTTAGAGAGAGATGGAGAGATAAGCGGGCGAAGCCTAAAACTCTCTCCTGCGGACCGGCAACAAGGAAGGAAGCTCCCTCGACTGCCCACGAGCGACGGTGGCGACCAACGGGGCCGACCTTGGCGTGACAACAGAGCCGGAGCCCAGGGCGTGCCTTTGGTGCACGGAGAACGATGCTGGTGATAACCCTCTCCGATTGAGTTCCCGGGGCTGCGATCACCAGCAGCGGCCAACAGCATCGGCGAGGAGCGTGGCATGCGGCTCGTACCCGACGGCGAACGCATCAGCCCTCGATGGGCATAAGGTATCGTAAGTGCACTTACGACGCGACGCGATCGCGTAATAAATCCATCGCGCATCAGTGCAAAATGCAGCAGGTATGCCGGTGGCCCACGCCGTGCTACACGCCGGAGAGCCGGGAGCCAGCGGGTCCCGTAATCACTGTAGGGACTGCGACAGTAGCATCCACTTTTATTCAACTCTATTAATAAATACTTCATTATTGTTTTCCGTTAAATAACGAGTTGAGTTACTACCGAAACCTAACCTTCCTGTGTGCATGCATTTACAAGCCCCGAGAGAAGGACCCTGCCACTCTCCGTGGGCCGACCTGACGGTCGACATTCATCTGAGCGAACCGGAGCATCAGACAGTGAGCGGAAAGCTTCACCTTCTCACTCACTCTATAACGGAGCGCATTCTCATGACTCCGCGCCCTAGGGGCTGGGCACTATATTTCATCAATTTCTAGATTCAAGTATTTCGTTCTCAAATCTCAAGCTTGAATCATATCTTAAAGAATTTTTATATACATTCTAAATATGATGATATGTAAGCTGCTGTCATCCATGAAAATTTTAAAATAATCTAGTTGCGACAATTTGTATGCATTACAATTTATATATACTTGAGGTATCCTCTAAAAAATTAATTCAATCAATTGTCTTATTTACAATCCTTGGCAAGTCATTCACAAATCCGTCGATGAGATTAGCTCAGTGGTCTTATCTTGAGAACCATCACCACCTCGCTTCCCCCAACGATGTGATATTCCCGCGTGCGCGCACATGTTCCCGCTGGCCGAAAAGGAGACGATAAAAAGAGCGTAAAGCGAGCGAAAAAAGCCACATGACGCCAGGCCTTTGTAATGCGAATAGCGAATGCCGCATGCGGTGTTGCTTATCTTGCGCATCGCCGCGTCGTCGACTGCACGAATTGATTAACGGTCTTTCTCAGCGCGACTCGATCGGGCATTAAGGGACCGGGGGATAAGTGCATAAGAGGGAGGGAAGTGTTTACCCAACAGAGGGGAAAATGCAAGCCGAATTTGATTTACTTTTATTTCCCTATATATGTCCAGCTGGCTCTTTTCGAGACTGCGTTGCTAAATGATTCTTTAATGGTCGAGATGATCGCAATATTCATACTTTCATTTATTTCTTTTTTTTTATAATTTTGTTTTAATTTTATGATTAAAAATTCATGAACTTAAATTAAATGTAAGCTATCTTATACACTTTTCAAAGATAGCGAAGAGTAATACCGGGACGAAAGATTTTGCATTCGAATCAAAATTTACGATTGCTATTGCTCTTAAATCATAAAATTTAGCCATTCAAGCGCAGTTTATTATCGCTGCTCGTTTTCTCACAGAGATAAAAGCATTAATATTATTTGCTTGTTTATCATTTGCATACACACCGCACGCATTTGGCACACAAGTAACGGAAAAAAAACCTGGAGAGAGAAAGGCGATGTGTAAACAAGATAGAGATCGAACGAGAGAGAACAAGATCCGGGCGAGAAAGACTGAGAGAAAGAGAGGGGAGAAAGAGAGAGAGAGAGAGAGAGAGAGAGAGAGACGGCCATCCTTCTTGTAGGAGACGTGTAGCTCAGGGTTGACAGAGATTGCGTAAGTAGAAGGTTCCGTAACTCTCTCTCACACACACACACTCTTTCTGCCCCTCCTTCCCTTGGAAAATCAATTATTGGCTTCGTATATCAATCGAAGCGAACGGACCGGGGACCCAAGGATCGCACTCCAGGGCTCGCCCACCCGCTGTTCCTTCCACTTCTCTCTTGGCGCCCTCAACGTGACCGCGTAACTGTATTTAATCGAACATTATGCGCGAGTCCGACAGATTTCACGCTGCTGCATCATTGGCCAAACATTAAGCAAACTCTTAACTTATGTACTTATTTGAAACTTTTCTTTCATAAATTTTTATGAAAAAATCTTCGCATACCCAGGAAAATTATTGTATAAAGATGTTGCATTTAAATAAAAATAGTTTTTATGTAAAAAATGTTCATATTAACTACTTAATAGTAAATATTTACTAATTTATCACGACAAAGATTGGCGTCAGAAGGGAAAGAAACTTTAACTAAATGCTCTTGTAAAAAAATAGAGAGTCAATTTTTTTATATGTTGATTTTTTAAGCTAAGTTTGATCGATGATTAATTTTCTGCTCTTTTTTCTTTGCTCCACAGGGAACCGAGGAGGATGACAGAGCTTCCGTCGCTTCGGTAAGTCCAGCATCATCATCCAAGTCATTATCTTTATCTGGATTCCGTTTATTATCTGTCATTATGGACTACGCCTTATTCGGCAAATTGAATTAAGAATGTAACGTTTAATTTCGTGGCGCGTGATTTTATGTGATTAACGTTTTGCCTTTAATATTTCGAAATTACAAACGCTAAAACTATCACAATCAGTTTCTGTAATTGTATCCATACTTTATTTACGAGATCTATTCATCCACATTAAGTGATTATTAAAACATTATACATTTTTTAATTCCAAATTGAAAAGTGTTAATTGTAATAATTTTTAATTAACATTGTTCATATGTTCTATCAATGTTTAACGTGAATTTTATTTGCATTCCAAAAGAGATAAATTACTAAAAAAAAACAAAGTATCATTAAAAAATTTCGCAAACAAAAAACTTAATTTTTCAATAGTATCTCTACCGAAAGATCTTATCCACATTTTCATTACTTCGAAGAATTTTTAATCTTCCGTTCTTTAACTTCCGGCGTAGACGCAATTGGACGGGAAGTCACGCGAATGGCTGGTGCGAGCTGCTCAAGGTGACTATCAGGCGTTGGCCAAGCTCGCCGCAGAGGAGCCCCGACTCGCCAGGACTAAGGTGAGTACTGACAACATTTTTTCATTCGCAGTATTTTTTTAATTAGTTCGACGCGCATGGGAGGTGACAAATGTGTTTACGTGATTACTAAAACGCGTGTAATTATGCGTGTGTACGGGTTGAATGATATTTCGTGCAGATGGAAACGACGAGCTAAATGTCTAGTTAGCAATTTTAATGTTCCACATTGCGCAATACATAGTACTAATAATATAATTTAAATGTATGATTTAAGAAGACTCGAATGCTCTTTAATGTTAATACTTATTAAATGGAAAAAGTTTCTAATGATCGCGTCGAGCGTAAACTATATTGCTCCGATCTGTTGTATAACAGACACTTAAAACCGCACATGTGAACTATTTTTGATGAGAGCAGGGGTAAAATTATGGTGTGTTTCGGCCATAGATTGTCAGCTTTACCATGGTCAGTGCGATACCGACAACCCTAATCACAGACACACAAAGAAACGGGAGGAAAGGGGGTCTAATTATAAGGATTAAACTACAAAATTATTTATAGAATTAATCAAAGAAGTATCTCACATAGTTAGATGGTTGGAATGATTTTACAATATTATTTCTATACAAATTTAACATAAGCAAATTTCGATGGAGAAAATTAAAGATATAAATATTTAACGTTTTTCTTTTTAATACCAATCTAAGTGATGAAGGCGCATCCGACGCTTATCACAAACCCACTTAAAGCGTTCAATTACAGTCGACACTGATGAAACCAAAGTAGGGGAGACCTGGAATTTGAGCCTACATAAAAAAGAACTACAATGAGACAAGTTCATTAACTATCTACTTGCTACGATTGATCCTGAAATATAATTAATGTTTTCTTTTATTTATATTCCACAATCCTCGTTTTCTGAGTTATTGGGTTATTGAATATTTGGGTTATTGAATATTTAGGTTATTGGATATTTGGGTTATTGGATATTTGGGTTATTGGATATTTGGGTTATTGGATATTTGGATTATTGGGTTATTGGATATTTGGGTTATTGGGTATTTGGGTTATTGGGTTATTGGATATTTGGGTTATTGGGTATTTGGGTTATTGGGTTATTGGGTCTTTGGATTGTTGGATATTTGGGTTATTGGGTATTTGGGTTATTGAATATTTGGGTTATTGGATATTTGGGTTATTGGGTATTTGGGTTATTCGGTATTTGGGTTATTGGGTATTTGGGTTATTGGGTATTTGGATTATTGGATATTTGGATATTTGGGTTATTACACCCCTTGCTACGACCGATCCTATTAATGTAGCTGCTTAAAACGCTAGAAATGTAGCTGGCGCTATTGAAACCAACAAGTTTAGTTAGTCAAATATCAAATCGTTTCGACGAATGTGATACTGGCAGCCGCTTGTGTCGCTGGAAGTATGACCGATACTGTTGAAATCAACATTGTGGAGATACTTGCTAGGGTTGAGCCTGCACAAAAACCAATCTCCAAGTGTCGGAAAGGCAGATTTAACTAGCAGCAAGGCTTGTTTGTCGACCATCAATTTGCTAAGGTGAATCCAGTACTTACAATCACTCAAGGCAACGGAAAGTAATCAACATTGATGAAACCAACGGTGTGATATTTTTTTTTCTTTTAAGTTTGAATTTTGCATTGAAAGATTGTTTACTCCCTTAATTTTTTAATCAGTAATCACTGTCATAGCCAACGTTTTATATTATCTGCATATTTTTTAATTTCGTCGAACTTTTTATTTAAGTGATAAACAGTTTCCATTAAAATTTTAAATTAAATCTCGACTTGATAGCGTCTCTCGAAGGTAAATATCATTATGCCAACTAGATTCATCAAGCGCGTGCGTGAACCGCCCGCTGCGTAAATCCACCGTAGTTCTAGAGCGCCGATAAATCCACCGGCGACACTATTGCGATCGGTCGCTACGAAAAAAAAAATCCACGCGCGGCCGTTTTTTCTCCTCTTGCTCACTCGTTGCGCGCACTATTTATGCCCTGGCTACCGTAAATCATGCGGTGGACGCTTTTACCGGCACGCTCGACAAGTGGCCTTTAAATATGGAAATTCAACGCGGGGTTAGGGGGCGCGTAAAAAGCGTGCGGTGTTAATGAATTTTTCGGAAGATCGTGCAATTTTTTTTTTGCTCCTCGGCGATTTCATTACGATGCAAGGGGAAAAATTATAAACCGCGTTTTTAATGAAACGATACGGCGGTATACTCTACACTTTGGTGCAATATGTTAGGTTAGAAAATTGAATATTTTATCTCGATCGTTTGGAGTAATTTATCCTTGCTGATCTAGTATTATTAATTTTAATTAAAATTTCGCCCGCATATGTTTAGTTCATATATTGCAATAACGACAGCAGGAATAAAAAAGGCTGAATTATAAAAGTTCGTAGTACATTGCTATCAATAATTACCATTGTTGTTTCAACAAATGACAAACTCTAATGAAAGACTCCAATGCCGTTTGTATTTTCAAAATATTTGTCTCCATTTTAAACTGACTGGCTCGTTATTTGAGTTTAATAATCGGCAGAAGATGAATACACGTTTTATTAAAGCAGCTCGCTGTCCTCGGTTCATCTTCAAAACGATATAAACTTTGCGAGAAAGTTGTTACTGAAAATGAGACGCATTACAGCTTTTTTTATTTTCAACAAAATAAAGAGGGAAAACGTACGGGTACAACAAAGTAAAGAGGGAAAACGTACAGATAGGGTTGAATATTCTCGGCAGTGTCGAGGAACCTTCTGGGCGCATTGCAGCCAAATTCGTTGCCCGCCCGGCAATGGCCTCACTCGAGCTGACCCTCCTCTGGGTCGTACGAGCAGCTCGTCTCGCGTTCCCGTCTCTTGGGATAAATTGGCCGAAGCCACGTGTTTGCGGATAACATCGCACTGCGAAATATCCGGCCTGTATCATTGGCCACGAGCGATGCCTACGCGTAAATGCGTGCAGCTCTAGGAATTTTCACTTTTTCAGATTTGGTTTTATCTCTATAATGGCACAAGACGAATTTATAACTTCTGAATATCTTCTTAGGTGATTTATTTCACTCTGTTTATTTAATATAATAACTTAGTGCAATATGCAATTCATTAAATTTAACAAATCAGGTGTGAACATAAATTAATTGAAGAACAATTCAAAGTTTTGTAAACGTACATTATCTTTTTTGTATCACTAACACGAGCAGGCTTAATTGCTATTTGAAAAATCCCTCTACTGAATAGGTTGAGTACATAAGTTTTACACTAAATAGGTTACTAGTACTTCTTGGAGCATTTCACGGCAGTTCCTACTTTAAAATATTTATTCAGATACATTGTAATTCAGATGTAATGATTTATTGGACTAAATCTTTAAGGATTCTATCATAACATAACCAAATCATATCACAAAAATAATTTTGTAAACTTTTCTCATAAAAACTTTCTATATATTTTAAAAATTGTTCGTAAAATCTATGCGATTCGACTCCCTTTAAAAAAAAAGAGCAAACACTCGCGGAAGTAATTACCTGCAGTGTATTCCACAAGTCTCGGCAAACGAAAGGACAAGCGAACTTTTTTTATTCGTCCCTCTTTCCCACTGGTCTGGCGTGTAACACGGCCCATTTTTTTCCTCGCGCGAATTTGTTTCGCGCTGGCGAAATAGTTGCGCGCTTCCATTTTTAATTTCAGTTCGCGTTTGCTCGCCGCTGTTCGGTTTCAATGTGAAAGCGACGGGGTAGAAAGAGGAGGGAGGAAAGAGAAGAGAGACTACAACCGCGGATGTGCGGCTTGTCGGTCGTTTGGGAATGGGCCGTTCAGTTGTTTTTGTAATTAATTGCCGCGACGTATATCATTCCTGTGCGTTTGCATTCAATTTCGTTGTATTACCTAGTAAAAAGTTATCCGCGTCTCACTACAGGGTACGTAGAATTAATTTTGTACTTTCGTATTGTCATTTTTTGCCACAAAATAAGAGACATTAAGTTTCCCGAAATTTTATGAAAGGATTAAGAGAAGAGATAGGTAGAATGGAAAAAATTTTGAATTTATTTTGTTACATGCAAAAAGTTCTCTATAAGAAATTTTAATGAAGTAAAGTAGACATTAGAGAACAGTAAAGTAAATATTAAAAAAGTAATCTTTCTTATTTTCCAGCTATTGTTACTTTACGTTTGCAAACTTTATATAAATCTAAGACTTTAAAAAGCTTTCACAGATCTTCCATTTTCAGAGAAGTAAAATAAGAGAAACAAAAATACCCACGTAGTAACTATTTCTTGCATTCGACTGCTTTTGCTTACGGTTAAACATGAGTTCTGCAGTGTCCTATGGCCATTTTACGATTTATTTAAAAGATTTTATTAGTTTTCCGTCGACCGAACGAAATGGAGTTGATATAACGATGACAGCGTGTTTGGATATTGAGATATGTTTGGACATTTGATTTACAAGGCCATAATTGTGATCATAAAAATACTTGCACAACTCCAGTATTAGGTTTTCAGTTATTACGTATATATTCAATAGATATTCGGGAACAGCATTTCAGTTTTAACTCTACTTTAACGACGTGCCATTTATTAGCTTTGATACTTTGATATTTTATTGCTAAATGGAAAATCGACTACTTAAAACTTCCGAATGTTTGTTTTGTCATTGGTACCGATCAAAAGATTTTTTGTGTAAATCCTATTAAAAAATTATGAGTATACCTATTACTCTTACCAATATAGTATACTTTAATCCAAACTTAAAATTTCATTAAAAATAGTAGGAACTATTTGTTTCAACAATTTAATGCACATCTCAAACTGTAATTACTTGGTAATAGAAAGAACAGTTCAGACAGAATCCAACTTTCAGGAATCGTCATCCCAGCATTATCCTAGTTGCAGTAGCAAATCAGTCCTGCAAGACAAAGAGCCGGGAAAGCCGCAATATCGAGGACGGCGGAGAGCCCCGAGCCCGACCACACATGTAGCTTGAAACGAGACGAGCAGCATGACTGCGACAGCCGCGCACGATCGCGCGCGATTTATTTATCCCAAATGTGCGCGCGAGCGCGCTCCGTCTCCTCTTCTCCCTTGCCCGCGTCCTCGCGGAGGGGTAAACGTTGATTAGCTGCGGTGTTGATTTAATTACCGAGGGAGTAATTGGCATGCCTACTGCCGCGGCTCCTTCTCCCCTACCCCCCGGCCTGGCGCGGCAACCCGTTCTCCTCACCTCGGGCGCACATACGCGCGCGCGCGGAACCACCCCGGTTCCCGTTGCATATTCATCGATAGATTATTATAACCGAGCGCGTCGGATGGTGCGAACGTATTAAGGGAGGACGGCGAGGCCTTCACGGGGCTTCGGGGGCCGCGCTCATGCTAATTCGGCCCCGGAGGTGTCGGGGATAGCTATAGCTACGCGCCATCGGTCGGATATCCGGATATTTAGATGGTGAATGCCGAAAAAGTTTTAAATTGGTGGAAAGTTTGGAAAGTTATAATATGTTCCGTTCTCTTGAAAAATGTTTAGAATTTAATGTTTAACAGAACATTTACTTGCACATGAAGATGCGATTCATTACTATTATATACAGATTGCACTTAGTTATCTGTAAGCACCTTATCAGAATATTTAAAACTGAACTAATTATCAATTAAAGTTTGTCAAAAAATTATTTATACAATAGTTAAATTAATTGCATGATTTTTGTAAATGCCGTCGTAAATCATAACTTCAGTTCTTACATAATATCATCTTATACAAGGAAAGTTTTCGTATTTCAACTACCTTACAGCAAACTCGCCATTCGATGAAAGTAAATAATCAATTTCTAGAATGAAGAAAGTACATTTTCCCGTACCTGCATCAAAAACCATCATCTACCATCGTATAAGAAAAAATCCACCTGACAGGCGATTTGACGAATCACTCGGCCGCATCGTCCGAACGATCGTTCAGCATGCACGCGGAAATATCTCCGCGCGTCCTTCGCAATATTCCATCGGACGCGCAGCCTTTATGCGCTCGTTAACGGCCACTCGTAAAACTCGCTGATTTACGATGGCATATTAGACACATCGCCACGCGCATCATCGATGCCCGCGTGATTCACGGTGCCACGGGGCTAGGATACCCCCCCCCCCCCTCCATTGTGCGAGCTCAACGGTCAGGTGCGCGAATCCCACCACCACGGCGGATCGTGCCCGGCCTATTACACTTTATTAAGAAAACGCGCGAGGCGTCGATATGCGGCTCTATCTTTTGTTCGGTGGAGGCTCGTAAAGAACCAATAGCTTTATTGCCGTTAATGGCGCGCTCCCGCAATTCGAATGGATGCGTCGCGCTGATGAATTCATTACCTTTTCTTTCACTTCCCTTTGTCGTTTGTTTGCCGCGGGCCATTGTTAGCTTTTCCATTGGAGAAGAGGCTCTGGCTTCTTGCCTTTTCTGATTGATTGCGATGAAAGGGTTGAAGGAATTTCTTGTTTTTAGAGAATTAAAGGATATAATGTGAACGTTCTTTTATAAATTGATGACTCTGATTCACATCCACATTTTGTAGATTATTGAAGAATAAAATTGAACGTGTGAATTTCACTAACTTTTTCAAATAATTCATAAGAATCCAAATGCTGGCACAATTTACTTGGTATGTTCAGATTGGTTATAACTCTGTATACAACGTTTACAGTTAATATTTCGTTAAAAAAATTAATAATTAAACAGAAAAAATTAATGGGAAAAAGAATTCCATTTAATCAATAAAATATATAATTTGAACATGAACACCAGACTATCATACACGACACTTTTCCAATTTCCAATAGAAGTAGCTTCATCAAATTTATCACCAATTTACAAACCGTCGTCCATTCATTACCACTCGACTTTGGCGCAAAAAATCGACTTCCCCATAAAAACTCGTGCGAATTTATGTCTACGAGTTAATTGAAATCGAACACTTCACCTACACCCAATCAAACCTATTCCGCAACAGCTAATTATTGGGAAAGCAGCGCATTACTAGAAAAATCGACATTGCCGTTGCGCGGCCGCCGTTATTGCTTACTCTCCCTCCCCTACTCCAACACCGATTTATCAGCTCGATCCTATCGTAATAAAGCGTCGATTAAATTTTCCACGTCACCCAGTCCTCCTTCTCGTTTTCGCATTTATCTCGGCCTACCGACGGTTTTAATAACGCAAGGCAATCACCGGAACCCTCTCCTTCTCCCTCGGCCTCCGCCTCCTCCGCCTTTTTACTTCTCTCGCGGAGGCCGGCCGGTGTGTGCGCGCGAGCAATAAATAATAACCATTTGTATCGGATTCTAATTATCCGGCCTAAACAAACAAGTAAAAGGAGCTGGCTGAAATCCCGAGACTCCCGCCGCAGCTGTGCGCTCGCTTCTCGTATTCTTGCTGATTTAAGAAGTGTAAGACCGCCCACCTCGATATTATCGCTCCTGCCGTCGCTGTACGCACCGCGGACCTGCCAGCCGGGAATAAGACGGTGCGCGGTTATATTTTGACGATTGCACGGCTCCGCACGAGTTAATACTGGCTAATCTTCGATTTTTTAAGAAATAATGTAATTATACTGGAGTGAAATATCTGAAAAACGCTCCGTTGGGCACCACCTTCAATTAACTGGTATAGGATGTTATGGAATTCTCACTTATTTATTCGGAAGATTCAAGTGTGGATAATTGATAAAAAATAACTTTACATAATAATTATTAGCGCTTTCTTCCGCTGCTGTCACAAGAGTTGGGGAAGGTGATGGTGCGATATTCCAGCGGTACATAGGGATATCGCCGAAGACATGCGTTAATGTCGCTATTTTGTGATTTTGGCCTCAACTCGCGAGTATCACACGCTCGCACCGCCCTCTTATTGAAAAAGTGGAAGAAGTATGAGTAAAGTATGGAGATAGTACGGCAGAAGTATGGGAGATGTAAGAAATAAGTATGGAGCATGTACGGGAGATATTGGATACGTATAGAAAAGGTATGGGACAAGTATGGGAGACGTATAAGATAAGTATGGGATAAGTACTGCGGAGGTGTGGGAGATATATGGAAGAAGTATAGGCGAGGTATGAGTTAAGTGTGGGACAAGTATGTAACAAGTATGAGAGAGATATTGGATCCCGTACCTTTCCCATACCTCTCCCATACTTCTCCCATACCTGTCCCATAACAGTCCCATACTTCTTCCATTCTTATCCAATACCTCACCTAAATATCTTCCATATATCTCCCACACCTCTCCCATACTTCTCCCAAACCTCTCCTATACCTCTTCCATACTTCTCCCATACGTCTTCCATATTTATCCCATACCTCTCCCATACCTCCCACACCTCTCCTATAGTTATCCTATACTTATCCCACACTTATTCGATACCACTCCCATACTTCGTCCATTCTTATCAAATACCTCTCTCATACTTCTCTCATATATTTCCCATACCTCTCCCATACCTTTCCCATACTTCTCCCAAACCTCTCCCATACCTCTCCTGTACCACTTCCATACTTCTCCCATACATCTCCCATACTTATCCGAAACCTCTCCCATACCTCTCATACCTCCCATACCTTCATACCTCTCCCATAGTTATCCCATACTTATGCTATACCACTCCCATACTTCTTCCATACTTATCCAATACATCTCCCATATATCTCCCATACCACTCCCATACTTTGTCCATTCTTATCCAATATCTTCGCCCATGCTTCTCCCATATATCTCCCATACCACTCCCATACTTCGTCCATTCTTATCCAATATCTTTCCCATACTTCTCCCATATCTCTCCCATACCTCTCCTATACCTTTCCCATACCTCTCCTATACCACTTCCATACATATCCCATACCTCTTCCATACCTCTCCTATACCTTTCCCATACTCCTCCCAAACCTCCCATACCTCTCCTATACCACTTCCATACATATCCCATACCTCTTCCATACCTCTCATACCTCCCATAGCTCCCACACCTCTCCCATAGTTATCCCATACTTATTCCATGCCACTCCCATATAGCTCTCATACCAATCCCATACTTCGTCCATTCTTATCCAATACCTCTCCCATACTTCTCCCATATATCTCCCATACCTTTCCCATACCTCTCTCATACCTCTCATACTTCTCCCATTCTTATCCTATACCTCATTCATACCTCTCCTGTACTTCTCCCATATATCTTCCATACCTCTCCCATACTTCTCCCATAATCACCCATACCTCTTCTATACCACTCCTACATTTTTCCCTTACTTCTCCCATACTTCTCCCACACTTATCTTATAAATCTCCCATACTTCTCCCATTTCTATCCCATACTTATCCAATACCTTTCCCATAATTCTCCTATACTTCTTCCATACTTGTACCATACGTCTCCCATACTTATCTGATACCTCTGCCATACGTATCCAATATCTCTCCCATACATGCCCCATACTTCTGCCTTACTTCTGTATTATAAACATTTGTATTATATTACGTTTATTAACTGCGAAAAGGGCACTCAACTCTGACTGTGAGTGAAGTTCAATTTCAACAGCAGCTCACGGTAGTTCGTTACTCGTGGACCATTAGCGGGCGTAACGTTGTTCGCCGGGGTCTCGGAGGACTTTAAGTAAACTCCGGCCTAACAAGTAGGCGTGTTACCATTCCCGCCCGCCGCTCGAAATGATCTACCGATCTCGCGTTCCTATAATTTTTAAACCTCCGTTTCATTCTCATCGCTCACCTTCCCCTCGCTCTTTTTTTATTTCTCCTTTTTGTTCGTTTCATTTTGTTCGTTTGATATTCTTCTGGAATGTAATTTAAAAGGCGTAGGATCCTTTCAGATTCAGTGTTTTATTGAAAGAATTGACAAGCTTTTATGTCGTTAAATAAGTTTTCAGTTTCGCAATTTAATTGAGTGAATGTAATTTGATGTTTTTTTTTTAAACAATGATTTTAATCATTCATAACATTGTCACTAATACTTCTTACAATTGTACTACAATGTTCTAAGTCTTCAATATAATGTAATTGGAAATTATTTTGATGATTAAGCCATCAGCAATATTTTCTTAAAATATCCAACCAAATTCATCTATCAAGTGAGTGTTCCGCTATCGTTATCAATATAACCGATTTGACAAAGCTAATGCTCGGTAAAATGAATTGGAGAAGCCAATTTTCTCATTTAATTCTGCATTTAATCAAAGCTCAAGTCTTACGGCAGCTTCCACAATTAGCCCAACACTCCCACTCGATTCTTATTCCGCTGAAGACGTAAGATCGGGCGCGCGCGAGGGGGCCCCTCAACGCCTTCGCCTCGCTGATGATAAAGCTTCTCTCGCGGACCTCCCCCTCCGATACGCCCCGAAAAATATTAACGCGGCTGATTTATGCGTGTAATTATCCCCGGCTGATTTTATATACTTTCTTCGCTCGCGGGACTTTATCGCGACGACGCTCGACGGAACAACTCATTATTTCGCATCTACGGTGAGCTCGCCGCGCCACCGCTGGTAGCGTCCATCTTTCAACGCGTGATTTATAAGCGACACTCGTTTAATTTCATCGACCGAGGCTCGCGTCGTCCTCCCGCTCGCTCGCTCACCTTGGCTTGTCGGCGGCTTATGAATGAGATTCGTGAATGGGAATACGGGAGTCGCGTTGCAGGGCGATAGTGTTTTATATTCATCTGTTAAATGTCATCGGGGATTGCTTTTGGCTACCTTGGTTAGCTTTCGATTATTATAATAAGGACAATTCATCAAATAACAGTCAAGTATTTTTCGAAAGATAAGAAAAATCAGTACGTTAATACTAAGACACAATTTGTGAAGAACGGGTTAACAATTTTACCTAATTTCACTCATCTAAGATAGTTTTCACTAATTAATCTTTAAAAATTAAATATTTAAAAAAAATAATTG
The DNA here is from genome assembly GCA_900480045.1 of Eurytoma adleriae. NCBI lineage: Eukaryota > Metazoa > Arthropoda > Insecta > Hymenoptera > Eurytomidae > Eurytoma > Eurytoma adleriae. The sequence continues at coordinate 42,299 of UXGC01000657.1, read as the reverse complement.
TGAAACTTAAGATTTATTGATAACCAACATTTTCTTCGTAGTAACCAGACTGACGGAAAACCTTTAGGACATACAAACAGTAAACCCGAAAAACCCATCCCATCGAACGCCTTCGACTCCCACAGGAAATACGAGCGTCCGCGCTAGCGGGTGAAGACAAAAATCGGTCTCTTCAAAAGCACCTAAAAAAAAGAGAGAAACCGATTTTTACGAGCGGTGGAGACGGGGCGCCGGCGACGCGGCGTCATCTCGCTGCGGGATCGTTTTTCCGCGCTGGCGGGGCCTCACCTTCTTGAATTTCGCCCTCGACTCCGTTCGCTCTCCCCCTGTTCCCTCGGGCCCGGCAGACTCCGCCCCTGCCCTGCGAAAGGAGCCGCGGCGGCTGACCCCGCAGGCGCCGACGCAGCAGCCACCGCGATTACTCGCCTTTACTCCGGGTCAGAGGGAGAAGTGTTACGCGATCCTCGGCGTATACCGCCGTTTCGTCTCCGTTTCCGGGGGATTTATGTGCCGCGCGAGACTGGCGACGAGGTTTATCGGGGGGCTGGATCGGCCGATTTCATCCCGCATCTGGTCCTACCGATTTTATTGCCAGATCGATGCTTTTCGTGAGACGTACCATGAGATACTATCACTAACATGTGCGTACCTGTTGGTGATCTTGCTGTCTCTAACTTACTCTTTTTACGAGAATTTGAAAAGGAAAATATACTAGCTCTTAAAAAAGAGGGAAATCGTAATTAGAAGGTTGCATACAAAAAAGAATCTTAAAAATAAAAATTGTTTTAAAACATACAAGTATTATAAAGTTTTCATCATTTTAGGAGTTTTTCCACAACTGAAGAATGTTGATCCTTTTGGACAATAATTTATGGCTTTTTCATATGCTAGTTCCATTATTTGATCCAGTCCTATTTAGACGCAGGATTTAGTCAAGGAGGTACATGATGAAAAAAGGATCTTTTCAATGTTCCGCCCGAAAATCATTATAAAGGTACAATTTTACTAGATTACATAAATGATAATGTCATCGCAATCATTAAACTAATATCATCGCAATCTAATACAAAATCGTTTTGTCTACATGATAAAATCCAGAGCACAATGCTCGCACACTTTGTACTCATCATAAAGCAATTTTTCACACCGTGTACAGAATAATACTCAATTATCGCGTTCACGTAATCACATCCTCGAATTAAAGTCACCTTACCGTCCCGAACGTCCCGTGAAAAAAAAATCACAAAGCCAGGGCGATCCGCCTACCTCCCCGAAAATTCACACAACACGTCCGATCGAAAAGTCAGATAGAACCTTTAAAAAAAATAAAGAGGGAAAAAAACGTACCGCCGCGATCGCGCGGGGAAAAAGGAGGAGCGCCGCGAACAAGCGTCGCTGACGTACACAACAATGAAAGGTACGTCTGGCTAATTAGCCGGCCGAGACGTTCGATGGCTATCTGCGCGTGAGAGGAGACGCGCACACGGACGTGCACACACGTGAGCGTCGCCTGTCCGGGGCACCGGCCAAACATCCGGCGACGCGCAACGGAACCCGACCGATTCGGGAAAAACTATGGACTTTTTTTCCTCGGCCACCTTACACCCGAAAGCCGACGGCGCGCACGCGAGCTCATCCTGCATCTGCCCCAATTTCGGGACGATTAGAATGCGGAGATAAAGTTTAATGGGGGACGTTGTGGCGGCGGTGTCCCGCGGCCAGGACGTCGGGTATGATGCGTGTCAGTCCCCATCGGGGGATATAGTAAAATTTGGTTTTATAGGTTTTTCTAAACAGGGTGCACCGGTTATCGCGGATCTAGAGCCTGTAATTGCATTGTTTCGAGCAATAATTGTTGGTGTTTATGACGACTGGAGTCGGCGAGCGCGTAATTCTTAATATTCATGAGCTCAACGTTGGACAATTTGGTAATAGGTATTTATTTAAATGAACATTAACTTGACATTTAACGTACGACGAAATTAACTGAATCTGATACTGTGTACTTTATGATATTCTCTCTTTAATTTCATTAGTGTAGTAGTTTAGAAAATCTCATACAATTTGGAATGACACGGAAAATAACTTTTTATGTCTAGAAAATAAGTGCGTTATTTTCCATAAACATTGCATTTTCATTGTATGCCGCTATTTACTACGAGATTTAATTGGATATAAATTTGTATTTCAATCTTATTTGATATAACCGGGACTTGAGTGAATAATTGTTAATTATTTCAACATTTGAACTACACGATTATTTACATGAAATGCGAATTTCAAGTAAGCGCTTGAAGTACACGCGAAATGTAAGTCTTTCAGACTTCATTGAAAACGTAATTATTCAAAACTAATTTCATGAGAAAAAGACATGCGGAAGAGTGAAAATCTCACGAAGAGGAAAGAAGTGATGTGTGGAATGAAAAGGAGGGAATCGTATACATTTGTGCCATGTGTGAAAATAACGCGTAACTCCGTGGTAGCGCGTGTAAGCAAACGGCTTGCGTGTCGATTCTCGCCGAGATATTTTTTACCATACAGTCGTATCGTGATTTGCGTAGGAAACAAAGCCATTGTTTTCTCAGTTCCTATACAACAGTCTCATTATTGACGCAATTTGAAGATTGAAGTATTGTCTATTGAACTACAAGGTCTATTTTTATTTTTACTCTTTTATATTCCACGTTTTCTACGATATAAAATATTATTTTCCGGTGAGTTCTGCGAAACTAATACAGCCCACCGACAATAAAAGTATGCTCTGAAAATGTTGAATGAATCTTACAACTTTTTTGCCAATACTTACTAAGGTATATTCGAAACTAGTCAAGGATCACGCGCATAATCAATGGAAATCTGGATAATCTGGATCGGTTAAATTTCTTCAAGTTTGTACGTAGTCCTTTCTAGTTGAGCGATTCGGTAGGAGCCCCGGTTATTGATGTCACGACTCATGCTGCGCTACAAAAATTCGTATGAGTGCATTGTGGATAAATCGAGTACCAAATTACATTAAAATTGCCATTCAAATTGGATAACATGAAGTATTTTGAATATATTGAATTCTAAGAAGACACAAGGTACTTCATAACTCCAAACTCCTTACATCTATAATCTTCAAGTATTGGTAATGTAAATAAATGACCTACAGATTAGTTCCAGTGGATAAAATAGTAAAATGTTTAAATTGATAAATAAATTCCTCTAGAATTTCCTTAAAGAATGTGACATATCGCCCAAAGCGTTTTGGAAGTCATGCTCATCCTTAAAAGAGACGAAAAAGCGTCGTCGCACCAGGTGATGAATTTAAAAGTTCCTCATTAATATTTCAGTGTCAGAGCGCTCAGTTTTTGTCATTTGTACGGGGCAACGAGTGGGTGTGTCCGACGAAGCCGAGAAAAAGCGAAGGATCCCCGGGACCGGGGCTAATTGCGGCTTGCGGCCACGATGATATTTCCTTGAAGCCCGCGGACGTACTCGCGCTGCCTTCTCCTTCCGATGCTATCGCGACAATTTACACCTCTTCCGTTTAGGCTCTGTTTTTATTCTTTTTTTTTGCCTCCCGAGATCGCTATGAAAAGTTTATTGGGTCATAAAGATCCGCGGATATGACTAATTTTCTACGCGCAGACAATGAGGGACGACGGATGGCTCGGGGCACGTGATTACGCCGTTGCGCGGGTTAATGTTTAGTAAACACGAATCGCGCCGTGTTATTTAATGTCTTCATTTTAAAAAGCCATCATCGCGGCAATTAGCTGATTGTATGAAATATTGAATCGTACGCGGTTATTAAAGTCTCATAAATATTTTCTCTTTGGGGACTTTTTTAATTGCGGCTGTAAATTGTCGGTTGCTGTCAATTTTAACGCCGGCAGGTAACTTAAAAATCCCGGATGGAATTTTCTAGCTCGTGCATAACGAATCCATTCGATACAGTCTGAGATTAAAAATAATTTATTTTTTACAAAAATAAGTGTCATTACCTCGTGAATTATTTTAGGTATATGTAAAAAATTTAATAAAAATTCAAAAAATACTGTTTTTAATTTATCATAATGAACATTTGTTCATTTCTTATTTTTAAAAATGTAGCAGGAAACCTCGTATTCTTCTTCACTACCTTTTCGGTAGATTCACTATCTCTTAGGCAGAGATAAGGAAACAATTTGCAATTAACTGAAAGACTGCCCGTCAAGAAAATGATCCGGCCTGGCCTTTTAATCCTGTCAAACCGAGCTGTCGAAAAAAATATTTGCGCCCTGCGCATATCCCGAATCGCTTAAACGCGATCCCTCGCTCTCCTTATGCCTAAACACTCGGATAATCCTGGATGTTTGGCCCGAACCTTATGATTAGCCATGCTCAGCCATTAGCGGTCGCTTGAGAAAGAGGGCCCGACATCGATATGTGTCCCCCAAAACTGTCGCGTAAATGACCGGCTTTCGGCAGATCTCTATCTGTACTTTTTCGTAAACGGCCCGGGTGTCCCTTGCCTTAGGTGTGGTCTCCCTGCCTCGGAAAAAAGGTCTATCTCCTGCAGGTCCAATAAATCGTCGCATTTCCACAGTGATTGCTTCACAACCTTGGACTTGCAACTTAACTACAGATTTTTCGGGCAAGTTTTACCTTTGCTTTCAGATAGTTGGCGATAATCAAGGGAGATAGAGTATTGACGGGTTTTGACTGCGCGGTCTAGTAACAGCAAAACATGCGTATTAGTCTTATCTGACATTACAGTGGAAACCCGTTTGACTTTTGTTTCTTCAAAAAATTCACCAATTACACAGACAAAAAAATCCAGCCATTTTAATGTAAACAAAGTAAACGCTGTTGTATTACACCGATTTGTTATACTGTCGAATCATGGTACAAAGCCTAGCTGAAAGCGATAGATGCAGAAACATCATGCATATCACACTATCAATGAAGTTCATGCTTCAAGAGTATAAAGCTCCACTGAAATAGCGCAATTATCTCTTGTAATGGTAAAATATTTCGGAGTATCCACGTATGATAAAAACGATTTAGCACTTAGCATTCGTAATTTTATTTAGGCGAGCTACACGGCCGCAGAGCCAACGGTACTTCAAGCGCCGACAAGAAGTTGCGCGTTGTCGCCGACGCTTTATTCGGTCGCCTTGACAAAAAAGAAGATCGCCGCCGTCAGGAGCAGCGGCCCAGAGTGCCGGGTCTCATGCGTTAATGCAGCTATTAAGCCTTACTCGAGCGCCCCTTAACGATCTGGTGATTGCAACTGAATTACGAGTAATATTTCTCATTCAAAGTGACTTTTTAACAGCTGATAGCGATAACACCGCGACTGATGGAGGGAAGGGAGAGGAAAGGGACACTCGCAAGAGGAACGGGGACAGGAAACGCAGTGCGTAAATAACTCGAGCGAGCGAGAAGGAGGCGAGTCGAAGGGGAGCAGAGGGAGAGAGAGAGAAAGAGAGAGAGAGAGAGAGGTGCACGATCGGGGACCGCGAAAATTTATTGCTGATTGTTTTTCTTCGTGGTGCATAGTCGTCGCCGTCGTTGAGGTTCGCGCCGATGTCGCGACTGAAATGTATACGGCTGCTGCGGGCCTGGCGCCACTCTCTCCTGCGGAACCAAGCGAGAGAGCGAGAGAGGTAGAGGGAGAGAGAGAGAATATCTGGGACCCCCTCGTTAAACGATCGTTATACCGGAGCGAGATTGGTATCTCTCCTTCCTCGCCCGACTGATCCCCGCTCTCTCCCTCTTGCTGTTTCTCTTTTCGCTTCGGAACTCGATGCAGCGGAATACCACGCTAGCCTCCCGCTTGGCATTCGAACGTAGGTAAGCGCAGCGCATTGCGAGCGGGGTTTTCCGAAAGTGGGTTTCCGAGGGAAAAAGTTTACCTTTTGCTCCGGTTAGGTAAATTCAGACCGGTAGACCAGATAAGGTAGCTGCGCAAATGTTTTGATATGTATACTTAACTGGAGAAGTCTGGTCAAAAGTGGGAGAGTGTATATGTCCAGCTCTGTTATAGATCAGTTGCAGTACACGAAGAATTTAGTTCTGGCATTTTTTATGGATTTGTTTTTAACCTTTAGAACCCCAGTTTTTTAGAAATAGGTATTTTTTATGCAAAATTCGTTTATATCCGCAAGCAACATTTAATCACATCTTCTGAAGTGCTTGTAGGATACCGTTAAACCAAAAAAAGCCATGTTAATCATTAAAAAATTAACATGTCGAATCCATAAACTGATCTAATTATGTTGATAACAAAACAAGCAGTTTCGCTTATATTTAATCTCTTCTTCTCTCGGTTTTTCATCTCTAAAATTGACGGGCTCTTAACACGTTCGTACATTTAATATTGAATCGGACGATCGCATTCAAAATAAACTGTATAATTCTACAAAATCTTTTACCGTAGCAAAGTGCTTCGGATTGACAATTGACGGTTGCATATCGACACACGCCAGTCTCTTAACGAAGAGGGAGAATTAACAATGAATCCCTTTACAGGCCAGTCAACTAACTAACAACCAGACGAATTGAGCGTCATTTATTTTTGTAGTGAAGTGACGATATATATTTTTAGTTTGTGCATGCAAATTGTAAAAAATACTTAATAGAGTATTGAAATACTGTCGATTGCTTATTTAATCCCATTGACATGCCCGTCATGAAAATTAATGAGGCATGAAATTTAGCCTTTATATGCTGTTGTAGAGCAACCATTTATTATTTAAATTAAATCAATTTCATTTTAATAATTCACTGTAATATGAGAAAATTTTTAATTGACTACAGTCTGTGCGTATTTATACTTTAATAGTAACTTAGAAGGTAGGTTGTCGCCAAAAAGTGAAGTATAATATGAGTGCAATTGCAGGTTCCAAACTCGCACGTTTTCGAGATAACCGATCTTCGAGTTTTTACGACTTGAGCGTAATTTATTGGAGGATAATTGCAGAGCAAAGGGAGAAAAACGACCAGTCCACCTTACCTACTCGTAAAATATGAAATCGGACCTAAACTAGATTTAAGTGAAACGTATACACGGCCAAAATAAGGTGCACTAGCTAAATAAGATTTACGAGCTAAGAGTGATTCTATCGAACCTGTTACTTAAGTAAGAAAGAAGAGGTCGATCACAATTCTCCATGAATTGCATTGTTATCGAAGTACAAAGTTCACAGAATGCGAAGCAATATTACATCCTAATTCGAAAGTTTCTACATGACATTACAACAATTTATTTCATTTCTGAATATCTAATAATAATATTTTTTAGCTGACTTTTAAAAAGAAATCAGTACTACTGTATAAACTAACAAAGACCTTAACAATCCCTGCATTGTAAAAAAAAAGCTAAAATATCCATTGCATTTGTTGCATTGTAAAATACGGTTACAAGGCGCGGTCCAATTAACTTTGAAAAATCGAATCGAGAGCAAAAACAACAAAACACGCCGGAAGCTGGGCACAAAAAAAGCGAAGAGCGGAGCGACTTTATCTCCGGTATATTTTCTGCCCACTCTCCTCCTCCCCACCACCCCGCCCCCTTACCCCCGGCCAATTATTTCGAGGCCCGCGAGCGTCCCCCATTATCGGATGACACGCACCCGCGCTTTTATGTTTAATTGATATTTTTCGTAACTCCTGATGAAATCCCGCGCGCGACGAGGGGGTGGGGGAGTTAGGGGGCGGAGGCTGCCTCGGAAACAGATATAATCCGCGGCTCGACACTGCTCTCGTTAAAATATATACCCCACGGGGGATGGGGGAGAGGACACCGCCGGAAGGGACAATATACCGATTGGTTGCCGCCTCTCCACTACCACTCGGTGCTCTTTTCTATTCCTGCTTGTTCCAATTTTCCATTCGCGGTATCGTCTGACCAATCAATTTTTGTGTTTATTCATCGAGCCGTTGTTTATTTAGGTTTGCAGCTTGCTTTGATGAATTAATACTTGTTTGATTGTTGTTGCTCTGAGATTACTACAATTAGGTGTATCTGTATACCTATTTGCAGGAAACACAAAAAATAATGAAGGAAAAAGTTTCTGGGTATAGTAAATTTATTATCACTATTTGCAAATGTTTGTACTCAATCATATTTGTATGGGTTTGGAGTGAGCGATTACCCTCACGAGTCAATTATTATAATTGGCTCATAAGAATAAGAGCTCATTTAATATCAACTTATGTACTGCTTTAAATATGGAGCAATACAAAAACTCAAAATTAAATACCTTATTATAACTCATCTGGAAAATTAAAAGTCAATATTGTAAGATTTTGAGCTCTCAATAAAAGAGTTTTACTAGTGGTAATGAAAATCTTGTTAACAAGTTCAACCACATATATCAACGTTTTTCCTTCCATTGAAATGTCCGCGCTTACATTCAAAAACAAAAAATTTAATTGCGGATTGCGAACATCATTTGTCAAGTCAGTGTCTTCCAAGTAAGAGCTACGTCTGCGATACTTAGAAACGCGTAGTAAAAATCTTTTTTTGACTAAAAACAACCTTGATCCTCCAGTGAACGATCGAGAAAATCTGAACTGTATTTCACCCATCGACACGGCCTTTCTGCACTTCCTCGTACTTGGCTTGGTTATACGCGAAATAGAAACCTGCACCAAAGAGGAGCGTTGTAAGAAACGCAGTACCTGTCGCCCAACACGTCGATTCAATCTCGGTGGCTTGAATGGTGTGCACCTCGTCTTCCTCCTTCTTTTCCGATGAATGCGTACGCATGGACGCATCCTCGCTCTTCTCCCCTCCCCTCCCCTCGCTCTCTCACTCGTAATTCTCGCAGGTTCATTAGCGCTGCCGTGTCCTTTGATTAATGGCCACTTCTTGGCTACCACTCGCCACCGGTTTTTCTTACAGATCATTTCACCCTTATCTAGATGGTCGTTAAGATGATACTCCACTCTTTCACTTTGCTTCCCTCTCTAACCCCCCCCCCGTCCCCGCTTCTTTATACAACACTTCCTCTAGAGGCGTGCTTCGATTGTCGGCGATCGGTTGTAACGTTCGGCGCTGTACGCTACGGTGTGCGCGCATGCGTGATCCACTCGGAACCTATAACACAGTCCCCCTAATGATGCTGACACGCGGCGGACGAAAATAGAGAAGTGGCCGGTCGTAACGCCACCAACCAGAAAAAGATTGATCTGCTTTTCATTTGCCTCCGAGCTGATTTTTTCCGGTTTTCGTTTACCATAATGGAATCCATTGATTATAAATATTTTGTCGCCCAATCAAGGTGTAAAAAAAATTTGAAGAATAGTTCATGCAGATCATTTATTATGATGTGCTAGTTGCGAAGTGTTGGGGTTATTGAATTATAATTCATACTATTCGGATTATGAAGTACCATTTCTCAGAAAGATTGTGAATCGAATGAGGGACTTTCTGATTCCGAGTCTGACACGCTATCGACTAAATCAAAGCCACTCTAAAAAATTATGCAATACCTTTTGATAGGTACTAAGAAGTTTCATAAATTTTTAAAAATACTTTAAACTATTATTGAAACCTTATCAGTACGATGGGATAAAAATTTCACCTCGACAGTGTAAACTAGATTCTTTAAAAGAATACTGATTCGCAAGGGAAAATTTATTCGAGAAGATTGTAAGAGCTTGGTAGACCACAAATTCAAGCAGCTCGAGTAAACCACCAACTTTACGAATACCAAAGTCGACCTCACCCCTCCGTAGTGAAACACAGCCGGAATTTAATTCAGCCGACGTCGCCCCGCAAGGCCGCGGTCGCCGCATAAAGAAGCGCCGGCGTACGAGGAGGGACGATTTCATATTTTCCTACCGCTAGGCGGACTCACGCTTTCCGAGTTATCGGTTATTGGTCGGGCCGCGCACGGAATTATTCATGAGCGGGGCGCGTGGTGGATGGCGCGCGCGCGCCTCAAAAGGGAACAACGCGTGCGCGCGCGCTTCCGCCGTGGGGGGAAAATTCGAGATCATGGTGGTCCGCGCGGCGGCACGGAGACGGCGTCGTTTTTTCCGCTCCTCGCCTCACGACTCCCTTTCTTCTTCCCTTTAATCTGCCGCTCGAAATCTCGGCGGAACATATTGTTCCCCTTCACGGCCCCCTTTTATCTCTATTTTTTTGAGGGAAGGACGCCAGCGCCGCCGATTCCATATCGACGCGAGGCTTCATTTTGAATCCCGTGTTGATCGATCGCTGCTGAATTTTTTATCTACGACGAAAGGGTCTTGTGGTACCGCTACTTCCTGGGTGTCGATTGAAAAGGATTGGTTAACTAATAATTTTTTAGGAAATTTGAAACGATGATTTAAGAGGTAGACTTTTTAATTCCCGTGGCTTTATTTTTATCTTGAAAGGTAAATAATTATAAATAGATCTTGTAATTTGAATAGAATGTAGAAAAACACTTTAATATGTAAATTTATATGAATATTGAAGGTGAATATATTACAGATTATTTCAGTCTTGGGTAACAGAATTGATGAAATATTAAATATTCGATACTATAAATGTTCTACCCATTTTTATAAGTACTTCTTTCTAAGGTAATGCCAAAACCTTCAAATAACCCAGCAAACCTCCAGCTCAATTTAACTCATTCAAATCACTTAAAATCCTGGGTTAATTCGTTTGACGAGACAATGGTGTATCATTCAACGCGGTGACAACTCGTTTATAAATGATTCTCGAGCTTGAGCTCTTAAATCCAACACCGGTTCCAGTTTTTCAAATGTCCTCTTCCCCTTTTTCATCTGTTCGTCTTGTCGGCGCTGCTCCTCAAAATCCACTTCAGCGCGTTCACCCCGAATCTGTGGGAATCTACGAAAATAAAAGTTAGACAAATGAGCGCCAGGCCAAGGGAAGACAACGTACAGGAAAATGTTTTTACAACAATCAAATTTTGAAAACCAAAGTCTTTTATTTAAGCGCTGACTTCCTTCGACGAAGCTCAAAGATTGATAACTACTTCCTGCGGACCAGCAGCTCAGCTCCAGCATAGTTTAAAAAAAATATAGAAGATGCGACTTACACACAATCCGAATAGGCGCGCACTTCATCTGAAATAAAAATTGTCGTAAACTTAGAGACAGTCGGGGAAAACCACGGAAAGGCGAAGAAAGGAGGTGCGCGAGGCGCGAGAAATAAGGGAAGAGATAGGCGGCGAAGCGGTGGCCTCCTCCCTCGGCGAGGGAAAGAGACGGAGATAAAAAAAGGTGGGACAAATAGAGAGACAAGAAAAAGATAGCGCAGCGAGACAAACGGAGGGAAAAGGAGGAAAGAATGGCGCCCACGCTTTATGCTAACAGTGCACGAGGCTCTCGCGACGACGACAGCGGCTGGGTGGTCTCGCCTCGCCCCACCCACTCAACCCCCTTTCAGCAAGCGTACGATCGTACACTTTACCGATGCGAGCGAACGGCGCTTTTCGAATGGCTCGGACGATCGTTTTTCTCTCTATCTCCTCCTACCGCTTCACCTTCTTACCTCCTATCTCTCTCTCTCCCTCCCTCGCTCTCTTTCTCTCTCGATCTCCGATTTGCTCGCTCTCTGGGCTTGGGAGTAGAATCTCGCTGGATTAGCAAGAAATCGACTGTAATGGCAGTAAAGTCGCCGAGTTGAGGATATCGCGCTATACCCGATGCTGCTGAAGTGGGTACTTGGGCTTGGAGAACGATTTGTTGGATGGGTTATTGGCTAGTGAGTGGAGCGTTGAGCACTGAATTAAACGACTCGAATGATATGGACTGTAAATACAAAGTAACCATTTCAACAGTCGTTATACAATATTTAACCTACTCATTTTCTCTCTAAAGTAGTAAAAATTCACATATTAACGTACGCAATTTTTTAAGTATAAGAAAGTGAAGCTACGAAATTTTCGACTACTCATAAATTACCCAATTATTAACAGGAATTTTTCATTCCACAATCATAATACATACTCCTACCAAAATCGAGCAGAACAAGATGCAGAAAGCGACGACCTCATCCGCGGACTCCGTCGCATTCTAGCGATACCATTGAACTTGAGGACCAGGCGAGGGCCTCGCTGCGCGATCGTTCGCTGCGCGCAAAACGCGAAAAAGAGGGAGGAGACACAGAGAGCGGGAAACACGGCGGCGCTACGTCGGGAAGGGTAGGGGAACGAGAAAGGCGGAGGTGCGAACGAGGCCGGCATCGCGGACCGCCGGCGGCGTGGCAACGCCTTTTCCACCCGCTCTCGGCGCGTCAACACCTTCGGCGCGGGCTCCGCTCATAATCGCTGCCTCGCCGCTCAGGGACCCCGCGCGAGCATTCATCTCGGCGATAGCATCGCGCGCGAGGGGGAGAGCCCATGGCGTCGCGAGAGATCTTGGAGGCGCCCATTCATCCAATAAAATGTCCCGCCGACGCTCAATGGGTCGGCTTTTATGAATGACGAGGCGATGCCGTGGTGGGGCTGCACATGGGATAAAAGTTTCATGGCTGAGAATTCGATTGGCTTTGACTTGTGCTGAATACTGTGATACAGTTTCGATACTGTAGTTACTCAAAGTGTTTTGGTCGCGATTTAATAAAGTGTGAGTTAAATCAGAAAAATGTAATTTATTATGAGACAACTTTATTCACTTATAAATACATACACGTGATTGGTACACAATTAAAGATAGAAATTCATATAAACACAATAGATTGAAATATAATGCTTTGCTCTGTGATCTGCGCTCGACTGCTGTCACTCTCGTGCTGACGAGCTTCCGCATCGTCTGGGTCCTCTTTTTCCTCCGGGAGCTGGTACAATAAAACTCAGGTCAAAAGGGGACCTTCGGTGGGCGCTTACCTGGTAGTACTGATTGTTTATGTCGTTTTAGTAGTGATAAGTTTCTAGGATGATTTGATTGTGTGGTCAAAATTTAAACTTTTAGAAAATTCCAACGATGACAATAGGTGAATTGCTTCGTACCATAAGGTTGGTCAATCTAAGTATCAGCATCACTTTATATGAAATCTGTGTATTCTTTTACGCTCATTTAACGATCAATTTGAGAAATGGGAGAAAAATATCCGATATATAGGTAATAGCTGGACGATTTGCATAAGAAAATCCACAGAAATTTATTTTAGATCACAAAATACGAGTTATAACCCACCAGACATCTATTTATACAAACAACCACTTCACCTTAAAATAAAAGTAATTTGGATGACGAGCACCGTACGAACCAAGCTAATTTTGTAGCGATCAAACAAAGATTTTACGACTAACTATAGCGTCCATAAACTGCAAAGAGGCGTTATATTCCACGATGGTGAAAAAAAGGGAAGAAAACGAGGAGATAGACAGAAAAAAGGAGCTTTCTCTCTCTCGCTGTGGCACGAATGTCACGCAGAGACACTAAGTGGAAATTGTTGTCAAAACGCCGAGGACCACAGCTGGCCGAAGTCGAGGCCGAACTCTCTCTCTCTCTCTCTCCCTCTCTCTTTCTCTCTCTCTCTTTCTCTCTCCCTTCGTTCCTTCTTACGCGTGTCGCAGGTCCGACGGACCATATATTTTTTCGCTTCTGCGACCGGCCTCGCTCGACGCTGTCCAATGCGTGGGCGTATTTAAAGGCATGAGTCTCTCTCCGTTCCTCTGCCTTTTATCGCCCTATCTCAGTCTTATCTTTTTATTTCTGTATTTTCCTTTTCGTTTTCTCTCCAGGTAGATAAGTACTGGAATAATTAAGGAAAGACAAAAAAAAGACGGTGCTGCTATTTTATTGTTATATTTAGTTTCTTGGCTCGTAAATATACCGCGTGAAGATTTGTCCGCTATTTGCGCCAACTTCATTAATGTTTCATAAACTTTTATCGAATATTTCTCCGACATACGTTTTTACATCTTTTTATGTGCCTTCACGATGAAACAAATTTACGTATCTTTCAACAAGCCTTTTGGTTATTCGATCCGAACTTGTTTTCATTCGCTTCGCGTGTAAAGATAGAGAATTACTTATATTATTGCTGTTTTCCCTCGAGTTATTCATTAACTAAGGAATATTCAGATTTTACGAAATTAATCTTATCTTCATGTCTTATAACACTGTCAACTACTATTTTAGAATTTAATGTGATTTTTTTCGATAATTTGTAAACTAATAAATTTCTCTACAAATCTTAAAATCAAATTAATTCTTCTTTCACAGTTTGTTCTACTATAAGAAGATGCAAGAAGGGATGGTGAAGAGTATCGCGCGTTTTCTTTTCTTTTCAAAACACTAGGCAGCCTCGCGCGGCGGAGAGCTCGATCAAGTAGAAACCCATCCGAAAACTTTTTCGTCCGTCAGAGTTGACGCGATGCCGGAAAGTAGCGAGAAGCCGAGAAAGGGTCGTGGGAGTTCTGAGCGTCGCGCAATAAAATTCGTTCATTGTTTTTGCCTCTTCGCTGCCGCCCCTCTTTTTTTTCTTCAACGCGCCGGAGGCAATGTAACTTTTAACAACCTTCGCTGTGACTTTGTACCCCCATCACTCAATAGTTCACTAAAGTCGGAGCGAAGATCCTAGCGCTGGGCATCCGACGGAATGTGAGGATGGAAATTTTGTTTTAAGAATGTTATGTACGAATGCGAATTTGTTTTTGCTTCACTAAAAACAGAACTACGGGATATTATAATGTGCATAAAATTTTTACAAAAAAATAAAATTTCGTTGTTTTTTTTTTTGATTGGTTTATACTGTCAGTAGATAATCTTCATATCTATCTGTATATTTAAACAAGTAATTAAAAACACCCACGTCTTAGGTTGAGATGAATTTTCTGTTTCCCATTGAATTTTTTCTGTAGATCTTTCACGTGCATTCAGGTGCACTTGTTCACTCAAGGATTGCGGCATCTTATGGATAAGACTTGCAGATAATAGGACCTGATTTCTTTTTTCGATTCCCGCCTTTTTTGTTTTCAAGGATCTCCGACTAATTAAATCAATTGAAGAGATCGATTTCACGGGTAGTATCGAGTAACCAACTAAAGTACCAGCTTAACGAACCACCTACTTACAATACTTCACGGTTTACTCCGACATTTAAAAAGAACCTCTTACCACTTGCCAACACCAATATCCACAAGCAGTTAGTTCACCTGCTGAATGAATCAGTCAAAAGTTTTTTATTAGCCTTTTTTACCTTCATTTTTAGAAATCAAGTACTTTGTTTTTCTATAAAAATAATGCGCTACACTTGAGTCACCATCGAAGTAGTTCTTACTTGCTTGCAGAAGCGAACATCAAACGAATAGATTCGGATATGAATTGGATGGGTGGTTGTTTCGCCACAATAACAAGAAAAATTTTTCAACGACATCGTAGGCGAACAATGATGAGCCTGCAAGACAGGACGTTTTCTGGTATTCGTGTTTGAGGCAGCACCAATTTCATTACGACATTTTGATCAAGGAAAATAAATTTTATTGTAGGAGTAATAAATTATATCAAAAGGAATCCACAGAAAAATGAAACAATGTTTTAAACTTATTTCCAATTTAATTTTATTTCACACGTTTCAACGCGTGTGTATCCAAGCCAACAGCTGGTATTTAAGAATGCAAAACTTCGCTTATCACGCCGTTGTAGTACATAAATTCAAGCAATTAATTTTCTTCTCAGACCTTCACTTCCTCTTAACGTTCGCTTAACAAAAGCAACTGCAACTAATAAAAGATTTTAAAGACTCCGATAACAAACGAAAGCAATTCTCACCTCGTGCACACACTTGTATGCCCCGACTCCCGTTGCCGCGTTTCACCGAGCTAAATAATTTTTATCAAATCGGACGAACAAAAATACAGCTTTCGTTTGTGGTCGAGGCGCCGGTGTTAATGGGTCAGGGAAGCCGGAGGGGAAAAAAGTGCGCGGCGAGGCGAAAAAGCGATGAAAAGCCACACACAAGCGGCTAATCTTGCGCGCCGCCTTGTCCGGGTAACGAGGCTCGTCGTGTCCCGAGATAGCGGCTCTCGTAAATTTCATGCACGCTTTCTACGCCCGAACCTCCACGCGTGCGCGTGCAGCGGTCCCCTTCAGCCCCGATCGAAACTTCTACTGTACGCAGTAGGTAAATAATTAAAAAAATATTGAGATTCAACAGTTGCAGTCAATTTTAGGTGTGAATTTTCAATTTATTATAAATTAAGAAAGGTTAATTCGTACCATGACTCCAAGTGATCGGGGTCTTTAAAAGTTTCAACTTTTCCCATGTTTATGGACCGTTTATAGCATGTTAGATACTTGGTCCCAGGGTTATTTGAAGGTCATTTTGAACCATAACGTGAATGCATATCCAGATGTAAAATTTTGTGCTCTTTCAGAATCCTAAATAAAAAATAGGAATCCCTATTTAGAAAACTGAAGATGACCTTCAAATAACCTTGAAAATGATAATCAATGACAAGTCCAAGGTCACCATTTAGTTCAACCTTCAAAACCGAGACACTTCTGTATTTAACATTTTTTTCCAAAATTCTTACTTTTTGTTATAAGGGGGGGGAAGTCCGGAACATTTCGTACACTCTGTATATCTGATGCGATGTGAAAAGTTTTTATTGCTCCTTTTTGTCATTCACATTTTGTCTTTCCATAATAGAGAGAAAGATCAGAGCGATGTTAAATTACGTGTTCCTTGATTAAAAAACACGTCGCGAAATGGGCTAATAGTTTTTTCTGTCCTTATAAGCGATAGTGTCGAACTAAAGGATTAATAATAAACACGGGTTTTCAGATACATGAGAAATTGAACACGGGTAGTAGAGTTTGTTCGAGATTGCAAAAGCACGACTTTACTTAACTCGAGTGATTACCTTATCGCACGTTTCAATTTTCTTCGAAAACCCCAAATAAACCAATTCCCCGCTGCAGTTTCAACACTTTCCACGCTCTTCTAATTATACGCAGCCTCGCTTTAGCGAATTAACGTTTCGCAACTAAAGGAACGTCGGCACGAGCGCATTATATCAAACCGAACATTTGCATTATCTCGAATTAAAATAAATTGGCCGAACCTTAACGAAGCAGCGCAAATAAAAGGATATTTCCGAAGGTATGAGAGCCTAAAACAAAAACAGGTTCAATGGATGCTCCTCTCCCCACCTGACCGGGGCTCTTTCCTGCCGAGACGGCGAGGAGAAAAAAAAGGAGCGCCGGGGGAAGAAGTACCGTGCTCTTCTCGCGGCGTTGTATATGCTAATGTGAGACGGATGTCTCTCCTTCGCTCACCTCGTTCCCTTTATTTCTCTCGCTTCGTTCTCGCTCTCCCTCTCTGCTCTCGCCTTATCGTTTTCGTCCCTTCGATTCGTTTTTTACGCCTCTCTCTTCCTTTGTCCCTATTTTTTTTAATCGCCTTTTATTCACACTTCGGCCTTTTTATCAGATTTTTTTCGTACATTAGACGGAGAGTTGAGGATTAGATAAGGAATCAAAATTAATGATAGCTGGTAGAGAAAGTTTTTGGCTTTCGGAGACCCAGCGAATGACCGAGATGTTCATTTATCGTTGTTTTATTTTACGAAGAAGGAATAAATAATTAAAACTGAGTTAATGATATTTTTTTGTGTTACCCACTAAGTGCTTCTGTATTTTGTTCTTCTGGACGCCATCAATATTCATAATTAAAAAAGATGGTTCACGTGATGAATCATTACCTAGGGAAGATTTTTGAGAGCATACAATGATGTTCAAGACATAATTAGTCAAAGTGGTCATACATTGAACAATCGTATTCGTGGATATTATTGTAAACAGGATACTGGCTTTTTAGCAATTCAAACAATATCTTCTGAATTTTCCTCATTTCTCAAGTCCTTACTCCATCGATGCACCTTCGCGACATTTGGGCAACGGGTGGGCGTCTCACGAAGGACGCCCCCAGCGGGGAGGCGCCGTCGGCTGCACCGGACCGTCGCGTCTATGCGCTCGCAGCTTTTTGTGCTCGCGGGAACATCGGCCGGCGAGCGCCGCAGAAATTATGGAGACGATGCCTGATTTACGGTGGGAGTCGATCAAAAATCGCCCTTCGCAATATCTCAGAGTCCCGTGGTAGAGGGGCCGCCGCGGCTCTTTTTCGGCGCGCGATTTATCGGGGATCCGCGAGATTCGACGCGTACACGATTGACTCGGACGCCTTCGGTTACGGGCGAGCTTTCGCTTTTTCGGCTTGTACTTTATGTTCGATCGAGGAATTAGTAAGGTGGGAAAGGCTGTTAGCGCTCCGGGTTTTATTCGTTTCGTTATTATTTACTTTCTGCCGCTCGAGCAATTCTGCTTTCACGTATAGCAGTAAATTAATTTTTCAATCGTAAAGATTGCAAGTAAATCGGAGGCGATAATAAATTCGTTATCTAATCAGTAGTTGTGTATTAAAGCTTAGCATACAATAATATAGAACAAGATAGAAAATCATGAATTTTTATGGAAAATATAATTGGTTTTGAGCTGTTATACATGTATCTTCGAAAAAATAAATCCACACTTCGGGGTAAACATCGTATCGATACCGTATGTTCCTTCCGTGGTTTACGGTCATTAGTGTAGTTTACAGAAAAACGTGTGTCCTCGGACAGCTTCCAGCTTTCGCTTTAACTTTCGTCGGCTCCTTTCTTCTTATCAGAAGGAGCTACTTCTCGCCGGCGATACACGCCCACTTCGAGCTCACGAAAAGCGCAGACCAGCGGTGATTTACGTCGTCGCCTATGCTGAAGGATCTTGTACTGGGTGTCGAAGGAGGACCGCGATGACGTATGTTGTTTGTAAGGACACGTGTAGGATTGGTGGCGAGGGTCGATTTTTTCTCGATATTTTTGGAGAATACGATCACAGGGGTTTCTCCAGCTTATTTTCCTCGGCGTCTGTTACGCATAAACTGAAGATAATCGTCGAATGATAAATTACTATAACTATACTACTCCTATTTGGTAAATGCAATTTTTAATATCAGGGTGTACAATTTTCGAGGTGTATAAAATTCCAGATGTTTTCCCGGGTTTTCCAGATGAAATTCGAAAATTTGCAGATTATTTTATTAAGACAATTATTTAAATCGAAAAAAATTTAAATAATTTCGGGAAAATTCGATGTAGGTTGAACGAAATCCAGACTTCGCTCGTAAAGTCCGTAACGGAGAGGGAGTCGGGCAAAAGAAGCGGTGAACTCCTAATTAGCGGGGCGAGCCGCGCGCAACTGTGCTCCTCGGATGACAGGAATATCCGGGTTTTGGAATCTGGAGACTGTTAACGTCTGGGGAGCTGCTGCGGACCAGGTTAGCGCCGCGTCCTCCTAAATTGGCCCGCCCCTCCTCCTCGGTCCCTGCGGGCGCCGGCGCGGGACCGAAGTCGAGCTCGTTTCTTCCTCTTTTATTTTTTAACAAGGCGACGCACGCTCGCGTTATTTTTCTACTTTGGAGTTTACGGGGGTGTACACGCTCGGCTTTGACGCGCCGGTGTTGCGTGTGACAGATGGCATCTACGGTATTCCAAAACGACGGAGTACTATGTTTAGCGAAGATTTGGCGAGGAATGTTCGTGATAAGCTTTTTCGCGTGATGTTTATTGCCAAATTTAAAGTAACTGCTTTAAATGTTACTACTTTTTCACGAAGAATGAAAGCTTGTAGGCCATTTCGTTATCTTTCAGGTTGTGAATATAAGCTGAACAAATTTTTTTGTTCTTTAGGGCCATTACAGACAAAATTATATTGGGAACAGGAACAGATGTGAAAATTAACATTGGTTATCGGTATACACCAGAATAATTATTTGTTCCTACTCCTCATAAAATTTAAAGGATTTGTTTTAATTGCTACTACTTTTTTATGAACAACCACAATTAGTAAATCGAGTCGTTGTGGCTCAAAGTGTATATTTCTGGACAATTTCCTAAATTCTTGCATGTGATTCTTGGAATGATTTGGGTTAACAACGAGTTTCCTCGAACACTTCGTTGCAGAAAAGTCACTTTTTCAATGACGATATTTGATGGCACTCCTCGGGGGACGTATGTCCAGCCAAAGAACGACACGTGCTTGACGCATGTTGTCGGCTTCACGCCGTCGCATCCTGTGAAGGAGATGCCCGCAGAGGAACACGTTAGTCCATCGCTTGCTCACTGCAATTCAAAGTCTAATTATTTTGTAAAGAAATTAACATAACACTCATTTAGCCTTTCAATTAAAATAACGTACTAATACAAACTTTACTCCACAATGAAGAAAATTTAATTTTTTGGAATGAATTATTAGATATATTGAATATAATGTGGTAGATTCTTGACAATATTACAATATTTGACTCTAAATAATTATAAAAAGAAAATTGTCATATAAATGAAAATGCATGTGAAGAACTTTCCCATGCTCAAACTTTAACACGGGAAGAAACGAAGAATATAACCAACTCTCAAGTTTATAAATCGCTTCCAGGCTTTTTTCTAGACTCTGTTCGCTGGCGTTTCTTCCTCCCTAACTCGAGTGTGTTTAACTAATCACTGCCCGCAAGAGAAAATATATTTTTGTGCCGCAGGATGGAGGATAAGGATCACGCGGAAAGCGAGAAAAAAGTTCGTGGCAGTACGCGGAACTTGCCGAGGTTTATTTGTGTGGAAACATGCCAGTCCTTCGTGGCGCCACTTAGCTGACACGATTTTCGGAACGTATCCCTGCGATTGCACCGCCTTTCGATCTTTTACAGCTGTTCAAGAAAAAGAATTTTTAGAAACGTGCAGAATGATATCTGATATTTGTACAGTTTTTGTACTACTATAATAGATAAACCGAAAAATTTGTGTTAAGTTATTTCTAGCTTAATCATTTTATTTTCTCAAAAATGATTCAAACAAATACAATAAAATAAACTTCGTAACTAATTTATCGCACAAGAAGGAAAAAGTATGTCTTAATTGAAATTAATTTTTCACTCACAATTCATTCATTTTAATCACATTTCGAATTCATTAATCACTCGCAAAGTGATTTCAATTCAATAACCATTATCGCACCTCTGCCTCTTCATCGCCACCGTCCGCCGTAATCGCGAGACACTTCGGTGAAGTATCATCGTCCCGCTCGACGGCCGAGTGACTAATCGAGCGATCGGACCGCGCCGAAGACATCGGCCGACGCACCGGAGCATCTGCAGGTCCGGCGCGTCGTTAATCCATTCCGGATGCATAAGAGGCCGCAGTGATAACCCCCGCTTCGAAGCGGCGGCAGCTGCGCCGCGCGCACAATGTGCAATTGCGCCCGGGATTGCGCGAACGCGCGGCAGCGCCAGCAGGCGTGTGCCCCGCCAGCCCTAATTTATTTGCCCTCGCGCGGGGACACTCCGCGCCTCGGAGGTAATTCCGCTCGTTGATTTCGCCGCTTGGATAATTGAGTCGCCACGAGGCGGCGGCGATCCGATCGGTCCGAATGAGAGAGCCCCAATGAGCGCTCGCCGCGCGAATTCGACGACGAGCTCGTATGTACGCCCCGCTTTACGCGGAGCGATAGTTTCGATTGAGGTTGGTTGTTTCGGTAATTGATTATTTTTTTGTCGAATTTGATGTATCAGAAACTTTGGGAGAATCTTTTTCATTCTTCATGCTTTTGTAAGGTGTCAACATATCAAGAAAAATCCTACGTATCTTGAAGAAATCGTGAGTCTAAAATTAACAGTCTATTCTTCTTATTTTTATTGGTTCTGACGAGATTGTGGGATTAGGAATCTATTGTGCAGTCTGATAAGCATATAGTGCTATGTGGAGCATAAAAGAAAACTAAATAATATTTAAAGTCTTGCTATTAAAGTTGTACATTATACTTACGTAAATGTTAAGTCGTACTACAACTACCATATTCAAATCAACATGAAAAGTATTAGACACATGAAACGATGATGAAGTTATCTGAAATCTTACTATCATTCTACACGAGTAGAATAAACGAAAAATATTGTAAATCCAACCTATAATTTCATCAAGAATTTAGGTCACGATAAAATCAGATTGAATGGAGGCATGAACTTTGATTTCAATCTACAAACGTATAGACATACTTATATGTATATCCAAATTGAAAACGAAACGTCGTAACACTCGTTTCTCCCTCCAGGTAAAAAAAAAAAATTATACACGTACGCACACACCTTCAACGCACTTTTTCTCGAGCAGATTTCACCGTAGATGCAAGACTCGCGCGCACGCGCCCCGCTTAATGAGAGGAGCCACTTAAAGTCGGCCGCCGAAACACACGTAGCTTTAATTGCGTTTCCCCGGCTTCCGAACGAATTGAGACATCTGTTTGGCGAGCTTGTTTCCCGCAGCCGGAGGCGTGCGTGCCGTTTGCGCGCGGCGCTGCAGATACGCGCGGAAAAAGGAAAAGAAGGGGCGCAGTTGCGCGCAACACCTTTCCCCCTTTTTGCCGGGCGACGCATTTGAATACTGCTGAATAAACATGAAACTCACGAATTCTTCGATCGGCCGGAAGTGACGGCGCGAAATAGGCGAGAGGACGCGCCCCGACGGGGGAGAAGAGTCGTCGTCGCGAGGAACAGAGAGACGCGCTTATCAATCGGGGACATCTGACGGGCGAGCAGACCACCGTCGCCAATTAGGATGCTCCCCGCTCGGCGGTTTCGGTTCTTTTTTTTTCGTCGTGCCGTTTCCGCGTCGGATGCCTTGAAGCGCGCGCAATGCTGCCTCGCGTGCAGGCACGCGATGTCTTCGATCCCGGGAACGCGCGACGGTCTAGTTGACGGAGCGCGCCACCTTGACCGAAGGCTCTTTTTTGTGTATCTCGTTTTTAATGGGTGTTGAGGGCGCTCGTCACTGATACGTCGTTTAATTTTGTCCGAAGGTGATAAAAATTTAAGGCGATAGAGGCAGTGTGCACGACCCGTAGAGTCCTCTGGTGGCTTGGAAAATCAAGCCTTAAGTCTTATATGGAAATATTTTAATAATTATAAAATATTTTTATTGTTTATTCTTATCTATGCAACAAAACTGCAAATAAATGTTGGTTGCGCAAGCAACGTTCTAAAGGCAATTGCTTTTGCAATGTTCATACCTCATTTGAACTACATGTCGAAATTGGATTGAAATGAATGACTGCAATACCTTATATTATTTTTAACTTAAAATTATTTTTGTAACAATTTTTAGTAATTACATTCAAAAGTAAATATTTATTTGTTGCAGGTAAGATTTAAACGAAAAAGGAGAAGCAAGGCGTACGATTACAATATGACGTCGATTAGTCGAAACCGACTAGTGGCGGCCGTACCTCAGTGGCTAATGTGTCTGATTTGCAAATCGGCGGACTCGGTTCAAGCCCGGGTTCCGTCACTTTTTATTAATTCGTAACATATACAAAATGAGAGATTCAGCAAAGAGTAAGTAGTATTACATTAATATTATAATTTATTTATTTTACGGGCTAATAGCCCTGAATACACGTTTTGCGTATAACGCAACAAAAGAAAATGTATAGTACACTAAATAATATAAAATAATACAATAATATTAAAATAGTTGGAATGACTCTAATGATCTCGTAAAGCAAAAATTATTTCGCGTCCATCGCTCAATGTCTTGTGAGGTGACCTGTGGTATAACAGACACTTAAGAACCACACTTATCCATCGTCACTGACCATCGTCAGTGCGATACCGACAACCCGAATCGCAGATACACGCAAGCTTAGATGGAAATGCCAGTAACTTGGGCTGGATGACAAAGCCCGCAAGGGGTGAATTCGTAAACTCTAATAAGCAAATGAAACTAAAACCATGGACCACCAATCGATAAAAGTCTTATTAGAAATAAAAGTTATTAGAAAATAAAAGATTAAATGTTGTAATAGACTCTTGAGAAGGCATCTCCTTGATCTTGACTAAAACACTTTTTGATTTTGTAAATACTGGTTTTTACAAAAAATAGCTATTCTATTTTACTCGAAAACTACTTTCAGTACGATGCCGGCAATTCTTGCCGTAGACACATGAAAAGAAAGGAAGACCGCAACTCTTGCAATATCGATTCTCAAATTCACTATTCCTTCGTTTAGTTACATAAATTAATTGTCTAATTATGTCCTCTCCCCTTTCCCGTCCTGTTAGCCGATAATTACTCAGGGTAAAAAAATTATCTCCGTAGATAAGGCAATCGACCAATACTTACAAGTCGCGGAGGCCGAAAGAACACTCGTCGCCCCTCTTATCGGGCGCGTTCTCACGAAATCTCGCATCGCACCAGGGCCATTCGTCTCCTCGTTTGCGCACGCGACATTCCCTACTCTCTCTCTCCCCATTTTTTCCTTCTTACCGTGTTTCTTTTGAACGCCACCCTTTCCGTCTTCATTACTTAGTACAGTATTGTCTCTTCTGTTACAATTTGAAATCCAATATCGAATTCTGTTCTGTAAAAAGTGAAAATTATAATTTATTTATTTTTATTGAACGTGACTAGAGTATGTATTCACTAAATATTAAATGTATGTTTTCATGAAACATTAGCTACTGCTTTGAAGATTATTCATTTTAATCTAAAAAATCTGGAAGCACTATGCAGCTCTTCCTCTAAACTTACACGATCTCATCGATCCGTCGGAAAATGCAACGAGGGGGAGGGGGCGGGAAGGGGGGAGTCATCGGTGCTCCGGAGGTAATTATTCGTGCCGCGTGTCCTGGCGCGCGTGCACTAAACGCAGACCACAATCCGTTAGAGCGTGCCGAGGACGATATTGGATCTCGCCGCGGCGGCGGCTCTCGAATCGAGATTAAGTAGCGATTTAGCAATTTACACGGGATATATAGCCGACGATATTTACCGTTAAGGCGAGCATAACGCGCGACGCCACGGAATTTGCGCGGGATCCCCGGCTCTTATGAGCTCCCGCGCTCTTGTAGCCAACAGCTGACCTGTAAACGCTGCCTTCTGATCTCAGCGAATTTTCTAATATGCGAATTGTTGTGTTTTCTTATATAATTTAGTTATACCACTTTATTCTTATGTAATTGTCTACGCCTTAAATTTTGTAGCAGTTCCACGAAAAAAGTTTCAGACAGTAGTTGTTGGGTTGGAAGGGAGTCAAAGGTATGTGACCTTAAATTGACCTTGAGCTTCACATTTGACATTTGATCATCAACTTGTGCTTTTAAATAAGAACCTCTATTTTTGTTATCGGTATCAGGGATATCGGTGTTAATAATCCTAAAATCTGTTAAAAATAATTTTCTCTCCATATTAATTTTGACATTTTTGGTAGAGATAATGATCCACGTGGGTTCACACTTCTTCATTCTCAAATTGATTGCATAACTTGCGAAATTCTTAATAACGCGAAACTTCGTTCATGGATCAATGCATCCCGACACCGGCGACCCCTACAAGAATCGTCGAAAATAATAACGCAACGCGAGCCCTTTTGTTCCGCGCGCTCTAACCCCTGGACACAAAGAGAGTGCGGCAGATCGGACGCGCGTCCGTAAATCAGCGAGCCGTCAAAGGAGCGCGAGCGAGACAAGCGCGCCCCGAGGAAAAAAAGAAACTAGCGACACACGCGGCCATATCCGCCGATGATAACTTATATCCGCGCCGCCCTCCTCTCCCTCGCCCCCATCTTCTCCTCAAAGTCGCGGCCGATGTTTACGACCCCGGGCTCCGTATCAGTCCTCTTTGCGCGGGGATATCTCTTGCGATCTCGCGGCCTTTGTGCGAGCGCGAGTGACGCTCGCGGGAGTGCGTGGGCTTGATGGAATCCGTCCGGGAGATTTCACGCTGCGATGGCGGGGTGGGGGAGGAGGGAGGGGTGGGGATTGTTTTATGAGTTAACTCGACGCGAGGCTCGATGATAACTCGGCAGAGCATTGTCCATCCTCAAAAAGTGTTATGCGGTATTTGCAGGGCGCAGGTCGTCATTAATCTTTGCCGTTGAGGAATTTTTAGAATTTCCAGAATTCGTTAGATATCATAGTTTTCATATTTTGGAGCCAAAGAAATGTTTCAGTGCGTATACCAACACTTTTCTTCTTTCAAAAGTATTAGCAAGGTGTTATTTATTTCGTATGTTAAATTTAACACAATTTTAGATAGTGAAAATTTTAGATGGGATATTTATGTGAAATTCATGCTACGCGACTGTCAGTTTTTCAAACCACCAGGTTTTGTTTAAGACAACTGCTCTGCCGATCAATCGAATGCAGCTGCAGAAGAGCTCCCAAATCCCGAATTATTCAGATATTCGAATAGCCTCAATTTCTTTTTTCTTATTGGATGATACGACGCTTCTCTCTCACTATTATTCAAATTTTGTGCCGTGGTTTCTCGTCCTGTTTCCATTCGTTTTTTAATTGAGTCTTCGCTGCTGGCAGGTGCTCTGAGCTGCCTGTTTTTTAACTTGGCTCTGCTCTACTGTGTTTTTTTGCGCAGGTAGTAGTAGAAGAAATTCCACGTTTGATGTATGACGACCTTAAAAGATGTATTATTTCAGTTTAAGATATTTTTTATCACTTGAAGACTCTTAATACAACACGACAAAATTAAATTAATTCAGTAAATTAAAACCGAAGTAAACTAATCTTGTAAAACTGATGTTCATTGTAGCTGTGAATTTCAAACACATGCGTAATCCTGTAAAAACACAAGTCCAGTTTTGCTTTAAGGACACGCGATCAATTCGAAAGAACCCCTATGGTGTCGGAGTACTTTCGCTCATGACACGTTTGTCACTGTTGCACTGAAAAAAGAACATGCACTCGAGGCACTTCGATGGCTAATGACAGTGAATTAATTTTATGTCTCATTTGAAAATTGAAATATGAGTAAAATAAGGCTAATTTATTAGTGCCATTTAAATTCTACAATATTCATGTAGATAAACGTTGGATCCACCAAAAGTAATCTCGAATTATCAAATATATTAATAACAAAACGGATTTTAAAAGAATTTTATTCGATTTTTATTTCTCATAGCAATACATTAATAGAGAAAAAGTTCGAATTGCATATACAATCAAGTACAAACTGAGAAAAGCTTCACTGACTAAAAATTTCTTGAATAAAATTGTTCCCCGACCTTCCAACATAATACTAACTTCAAGTTAGCAGTTCGAGTCGTCGAAAAATCGTCACCGGACTGTTGGCTCTAACGAAACCGTTTTATCCGGGCTCGCGCGCCACTCGCGGCTTCAGACGAGAGAGACAGCGCGGCTGACATGCAGGCGGCAGGTGCGCGCGCGCTGACGTATGACAAACTAGCGATCGGGAATGGGTGGACAGGCGGGCGTACTCGCGACGACGTCCCTCCCGGTCGGTTCATTCTTAGACGTGCTTACGACTACGCGATTCCGCGATCGCGCCCGTGGCTCCGGTTTATTTTGGCTCAAGCTGACCCTTTCACGGTTACCATTGACTTTGATGCTGCTGAAGACTTTGAATCTTAGTGGAAAGAGGAATTTTCCCAACGAGGAAGTGCAGATAACATTAAATTGAGAATGTTACAATTTTATGTAGCGATTTTTGTGAATAAAATAAATTTAAATTTTTTAACGGACTAATATATGTATATCTTCATATATATCTTCATACTTCATCCACTTAATGATACCTTTTCCTACTTCGTTGTTCAATTAAACCTTCATCTACTGAATTTACCAAGCCACTTCAATCAACACCTATCATACCCGAAGAGAAACTCTCACACTTACTGTGCCACCTTATTTTACAAATGGATGCCGAAAATAATAAACTTCGCGAAGTAGTGCGATAAACTTCATCGCTGAGACTTCGTCTTTGCCTTGTAAACATCACGATGCAACGAAGTACAAAAAAAGGCCAAGCGGCGAAGATGAAGAGAGCGAATGAGACGGCGAACTGGTGACAGCAGCAACGAGGCGTGCATCGGTTAGTCTCGCCACATCAAGATTCTGACCCGCGTCTCGAGATTCCCCGCGCCTCCGTCTCTCACTTTGGCTCGTTCGCGCCTCGCGCTTTAGCACCTCGTGCCACCGCGGCGCGTAATAATTTCCAGTTGTGGATTCTTGAGCGTCAGCCGCTTTATTACATTTGACGAGGTTATTTACCGAATTCCCGGCGGACGTTTACATCTGCCACGTGCTTTATGACGCACTCACGGCAGGCACTTACTTTGTTTGCATTTTTGTTTTGACGTGAAAAATAATGTTTTGACAATTCTTTTTTATATTCTGATCTTAATGTAGGGACTTTTTTCTCTTGAAACTGCGAGAAATTAAAAATAGTTATTAAACAGAAAACTTTATGGAGTTACTAAATCTTTTTATTAACAAATAAGATGTTTCCCTCTTATCAGAAATTAATTAAAATCTACTTCACGTAAAAAAATGAATAAAGTAATATTGTTTTTTCTGATCTTCGAGCGCATTAACTTATTTACATGAATTTCACGGCTACACCGTATAAATATTTAAATTGCACGCACTTGAAGCGCGCGGTGCGGGCGCGCGAAAAAAATCTAATAAGACGCTCCTCACCGTTGATTTATGCCTCATATGCGACGCCCGAGCCGCTCTCACCCCGGCAAATAAATTATTCAAAGTTACCCTCGAACGGTAGTTAAACCACATAAATTCTGGAAGGCGGCCCCGCGATAGTCGGGAAAAGAGCTTTACGACGCTCACGCGGGGGGGTGTACGTGGAGCATTATGCGCGCCTCTCGTCCTTCACTTTTTTTCTCTCTCCTTTATTCCGCGCGCGCGCGCCCGCCTAAAATCCTCGTAGCCGGCGAAACATCAAACTCGCTACTCGAGCCGTAACGACGCGGGCCCTCGAGAGCGCATAAGGACGTCCCGCCGAGAGCCACTCGAGTCGTGGGATCTCTCTTCTTCGCCCCCGCCGAAAAACGGACGAGCTTGCGCTATCCGGTGTATGTGCTAAGAGGCGACCGCCCCTTTCCTCTTCTCGGCTTTTTGTTGGCGGTCTTTTAGGATATCTTGACGACTTTATCGGCCCTCGGGCTCGTGGCCACTTCAGCCCTTTTGTTTATTTACGAGCATCTAACATTGCTACTTATGCCACGCTTGATTAGCGTCGGTCTATTCTGTTTATTCATTCGCATGATAATCGATGTTATGTTGCTGTTTTCTTTTATAATGTTAATATTTAGAAATTTGCTATTGTTTTTAAATAAAGCAAACTTAATCTTTCAGAACATAGAGGTATGGAAATTGTCACATCTTATCTTGAAGGTAAAAATTTATTATCATTATATTTTATAGGGAATTTTCGCTTTTGGCGCAGATCTTGATCTTACGCTAGACCCTCAATTAAACAAATTTGCATGATAAGCAAAAGTATACCATTTTACAACATTGTCGATCTTAAGCAATATTCCTAATTAAAACTAAAACTAGTTAATGCCGTTTCGTGATCGAAATCAAGATGAAATTCGAATGCGATAAATTCTTGATCACTAAATTTGTATACAGAATTAAAAAGCTAAGGATGCAACCTCGATCTTGACTCGATCTTTAAAAATATATCTAATTCTTTTACTTATAGTTGTCGAATAACAAAAAAACTCATTTAATCATTTAATCAAGTTAACCAGTAATTACTCAAAAAAAATAAATGAATGTTTTAATTAAAGTAATAATTTTCTTAACTTTCGCATCTTTCTTCAACATCGCAGTATGAAATTTCGTGAAAAAAAAATTAAAACTGCACTCGTTCCGATCTGGATAATTGATACCGGCTTCCGCGAAGGCGCGGCGGGCGCGCAGGCGACAAGAGCCACTCGTTTGTCTTGCTTGACGAGGAAAGGAGGAATTAACGAGGAATTAATAGGGCCAAATCCTAATGACAAACGGTCGCGCTCCTCGCCCTCCGGCCCAATTTGTCTAATTATTTCGCTTAATTCGGCGCGACGCGCGCCACCTTTATACACTCCCGGCACGGTGCGCGCGAAAATCTGCTTACGGAGCGATGCTAATTAATGGGCGCGCGGAAGACGAGGGACTCCACGAGCTCCCCGGGCGAAGGAGAAATATCGCCGTAAATAAACGTGAATTTCCGTGAAACGTCGCGCGTGTTAGAGGACAACGGAATTATTAATCGTCGCGTGCTCCCGGTTTTAACGCTTCGGGGTAGTCGCAAAGTAGGACGTTCGTAAGAACTAAATTCTTCATAGATTTGAATATACCGTTGAAATTGTGAATGTACGTCTTTTTCTATTTATATTTTATTTATTTATTTATCCATATACCTCTTTCACGAATTAAAAACGCATTATATGAACACAACGAAATGTGTACGAATTACAATAAAATATAAGTATAAAATAAGTAGAGAAAAATAAATAGTTACAAATAAAAAATTGCCAGCAGACCTTAAGAGAATATATTGTGTTAATACGTGTGGGTGCATCCATAATTTTCTTATCCTATTGCTTCTAGAGAAAATATGTGTTTAGAAAAGTTACGTTTCCGAATTAGTAGATTTATATTAAATGGTGCAGTATTGATTAACACGGATACGTCGACAAGATGTTAGCTAGGAAGCGACGACGTTATCGCATTGAAACTCGAGCGGCATCGTCCCTCCTTTGACACTCGAGCCATGTGGATAACGTGTTGGCAGGGAAGCAACGTGAAAAACGTGTTAGCACGGAAGCGACGTGGAAAACATGTTAGCACGAGTGGCGTGAACAACGTGATAGCACGGAAGCGACTACAACGTCTGGACAAAAAAAGCAACGTCGTCATTGCATTGACACTTCAGCGATGTGGACATCGTGTTGATACCCGAGCTACGTCGGGAATTCGTGTTAGCACTCGAGCGATGTGGACACCCTTGGTAGCGCGCAAGACATGCGGAACGTGTTAGCACGGGACCGTCGATGTCAACGTGTTGTCATGGGAGCGACGTCGTCACCGTGTCGACATCATTTATGCATCCCAAGCGATGTCGACATCGTGTTAGTATCCCAGCGACGTCGGGCATTCGTGTTAGCACTCGAGCGATGTGGACACCCGTGGTAGCACGCAAGACGTAAGGAACGTGTAGCACGGGACCGTCGATGTCAACGTGTTGTCATGGGAGCGACATAGTCACCGTGTAGACCCTCCAGCGATGTGGTGATCATTTTAGCATCCCAAGCAGTGATGAAATAGTGTTAGCACTTGAGCGATGTGCATACTCTTGTTAGCACGTGAATGACGACGACACCGTGTAGACCCTCGAGCGATGTGGACATCATTGTAGCACCCCAAGCGATGTGGGCATCGTATTAGCACTCGAGCGATGTGGATACTCGTGGTAGCACGCAAGCGTCGTCGTCACCGTATTGACCCTCCAGTAATGTGGACATCATATTGGCACCCGAGCAACGTTGGGCATTCGTGTTAGCACTCGAGCGATGTGGACACCCGTGGTAGCACGCAAGACTTAAGGAACGTGTAGCACGGGACCGTCGATGTCAACGTGTTGTCATGGGTGCGACATAGTCACCGTGTAGACCCTCGAGCGATGTGGACATCATTTATGCATACCAAGCGATGTAGACGTAGTGTTAGCACCCGAGCTACGTCGGGCATTCGTGTTAGCACTCGACCGATCTGGACACCCGTGGTAGCACGCAAGACGTACGGAACGCATAGCACGGGACCGTCGACGTCAACGTAATGTCATGGGAGCGACGTCGTCACCGTGTAGACCCTCGAGCGATGTGGTCATCATGTTAGCATCCCAAGCGAAGTGGGCATCGGGTTAGCAGTCGAGCGATGTGGACATCATATTGGCATCCGAGCAACGTTG
Organism: Eurytoma adleriae; assembly: GCA_900480045.1. Classification (NCBI taxonomy): domain Eukaryota; kingdom Metazoa; phylum Arthropoda; class Insecta; order Hymenoptera; family Eurytomidae; genus Eurytoma; species Eurytoma adleriae. Next base: position 10,536 of record UXGC01000657.1, on the reverse strand, counting down.
GGCATTCGTGTTAGCACGAGCGATGTGGACACTCGTGGTAGCACGCAAGACGTGCGGAACGTGTAGTACGGGACCGTCGATGTCAACGTGTTGTCATGGGATCGACGTCGTCACCGCAGTCGTGGACAGTCGTGGTAGCACGCAAGACTTGCGGATCGTGTTAGCATGAAAGCGACGTCGGACTGCAAATCGACAATACATTGGCACGTAAACGACCTGGAAAATGTGTTGTCATGGGAGCGACGTGGAAAACATGTTAGCAGAGAGAGTTAGAGGGAGACGTCAGCAACGTGTCAGCACAGGACCGATGGGGTTAATGTGTCAACGTGTTGACCTGGAAGCGACGTGGATCATCTGTTAGCACGCGAGCAACGTCGGCAACGTGTTGGGATGCAAGCGATGTTGCCTACGTGCTGGAACCCCAAGCGAGGACGACTTGGTACGACAGCGACTTCGCCACCTTGTTGTCACTCGAGCGATGTGGATAGCGACTTGAAAAGACTCGAATAGATATACTGTTACAGCCAGTATAATACTGTTTACAACCAGTGATAGGTCAAAGCAAACTCTTCATACTGAAGTTTAAATTTTCTCTTAATGTGAACATAACAGTTAATAGAAACATTGAATTTTATTCAATCAATAAATTATATCCTCTCTTCTTTGATCTTGCAATAAAGCGAATCCCTCATTTAGGTACTTTTAAAGAAGCACTCCGGCGCCCAAACGTCGTTAACAACTTCCTCTACTTTATGTGCGAAAAGTCGGCCTCGTTTTATCGAGGGTCATACCAAAGACGCACGAGGTCGTAAAGTGTGTGGGAGAAAAAAAAGGGAAGTAGTGTCTCTCATGCTGTCGTGAATTTCTTTTGCGGCTCAACAATTATAAAACATCATGCACGATATAAAAGTCGCTTCATGACATTCAAGAAAGGAAGACGCGTTATTGCTTATTCTAAAATTGTACCTCTTCTAATTTAATACTTGGATGAAAGCTAATTTTAATATTACTAATGTTACTAACTGCTCTGTTGATTTTCTGAGATTATCAATTTTACTTGTTAAAAAATACATAAACAAAGTTTGCCTCTCTTTTATGTACTTAATTATTCGCTCGAAATAATAATTTGCATGTTGATTTTGTTGTCAAAACAACAATGTTCTATTGCATAAAAGCCAGTAAATCACCTAGTATCCACACATTATCTACTAGTAATTGCTAGCAACCCACTTTTGTACCGTAGAAAAAGTAATTTACGGCCGCATCTTCCCAGAGCAACGTAAATCCTCGTATACTAAAATAATTCTCGCCCTCGTGGCGACGGAGGAGGAAACACTCGTGAACGTCAAACTGGCGGACTCGTCATCTTGCGAACGTGCCTCTCGCTATGCGAGCAGAAAAAGACGAGGAGGCACTCGAGTTCCACTTTCCGAATCCTCAACGCTGGCCCTGCGTTGGCTGATTAAAAAATCATGTATGCCGGCGCGTGTGAATGATTGACGGGAGCGCGCTGCGTCCCATCCGACGTAAAGTGTCACGCTGAAGTAGGTGGATCGAGCACACGAGTGTTTGTTTCCTTCCTTTTTTTTTGTACTTAAGGATTTTCCTTCCCTTTTTTCTGGATGAAGTGCGTAGCGACTTAGATAGTAACGAGCATTACAAAGTCATATTCATAAATTTTGTTTGCTTGAAAATGTCAGTACTTACTGTGGTAAAGATAATCGATATATTTTTAAATGAATGTCAAAAAAATAATTATATGAATTTAAATTAAAACAACATTCTGAGTCGATAAATTGGGTTTTGAAGAGCAGCACTACTATAAAACTACTTATATTCTTTTTTAACAAATTTGAACTGACCGGTATAATTATATTATACCAGTATAGTTAATAATTTTTTATTTAATACTAATAAATAAAATAAAATAAAGTAGTTAACAGCTATCTAACGAACGACGTACTTAGCAGATATCTGAAAACGGAAACATTGACGGTTGTTTATCAACCATCCAATCCTCAACCCTTGCCCAGCAATAAATCGTCGTGTTTCCCGGTGGCCGAGGCCCTCTCGATCATCGGCACGGAGCCGCGACGGGGCGTAAACGCCTTCTAGAAAAACAACAACAAGCAAAACGAACGCGAGAAATAGAGCGAGACGGGACTCGCGCGGCTTTCCCTCAGCTGGCGCGTTCCATCACTCACACGTAAATAACTCACTTCCCCATGGGTTGAGCTGCGCTCGCGCTGCACGGAGATGCTGAGTAATTTATGTACGAGCTAGGGCCATCGCTCCCTCTCGCCGTTTCTACAGTGGACCAGGCGCGACCACCTCGCGAAAAGGCGCGCTACACGGCACCCGCGCCTTTTTCCCCCCAACGTCCAGGAATGCGCATTACGCGCTCGGAGTGTGACTGATTCGCGGTGCTCCGGTCGCATTGTTCGCGCGGAGACCAAACGCGAGACCGAGGTGTGCGCATGCCAGGGTTGACAATACAAGTAAGCATAATTACGCTGGGCCGAGAAGCATCATCCCGATGAGTTAATTTTCTGCATGTTTATTTTGTTGAGCTCCGATAATCAAGAGATTTGCCATTCGAAATAATGCGGCCTGTGATGTTGAATGGTTGGGCTAGATTGACATTTTTTGCAAAGATTTTGACTTTTAGATGATCTGAAAAATGAAACTAAAGGTCTAACTGAAGACGAACACAATGATGATATACAGTGGAAAAATGTAACCAACACAATATTCTTTCCAACAATTAACAATCAAAATATTTTTTATAAGTCTGGATGTCATCACCTCAACAATACCGATAACTTTTACGGTTTCAAAAAATGTAATTCACCATGATAATCCAAAACGCGACCTTCGACGATCGATCTTATCTAGTTCTCAGAACTTTCATCGCATCCGTGACATTACCCGAAGCGGGTCGTGACCTGCGGCTGCGCGTACCGCATCCACTCTCCTGGCATCCCGAAAAAGGGAGGCAGTGCACTCGCCTTTTTGCCGCGAGCCGCGAGCGAAGACAGGATGCTTAATGGGCGCGATTACTCAGCGGATCGAATGGGACGTGGTCGACCGGCTGACGTCGCCGGTAACGGAATACCAAAATAACGTCACCAATAAATATACACCTAACTCCCGAGAGGAAGAGAGAGAGAGACAAGGAGAGGAACGGTGCGCTAGCTTATGCGCAGTATAACACACTTTATCCGCTTCGCTTCCGATCCCCCATACCCCTCGGCACCCGGTGCGTCGGCTTTTCATATTGAAAGTTTGTGTCATCTCCGATTTTACGGATACCCGGAAAAGTATCTTTTTCTGTTTTTCAATGTTATGACGGGAGAGAAGTGTGTACCTTTTTATTCTTTTGAAGGAACATTTTTTACTTTTACTGGACATTTTTTATTTTTACTTTAGAATCGTAAATTTGTCAACGTCAAATCATCTATTACAAATTTTAAATCTGACTTGGTTCAGTTTGTAAATTATTTTTATTTAAAAAATCTGATGAGAATAAAATATGGCTTCTTTATTTTCAAAAACATACTATATAGTCTTATAGACGTGTTTTTTGAAATGCAATTCAAAATTTTAAAATTTACTTTAACGAATAAAAACGTACGAGTCTTAATATAATTACCTTTCAATTCCATAAACGCATGAAATTCAATTTAAATCAATTCAGAAAAATGGTAATAATATCCACAGAATCGAAAACAATGAGCCCGGCTAACTCGCGGGACGCAAAGCAACGCTCAAAAGACACGGAATTCATTTCGCAAGATGAAGTCATAAATCTTGGATAAGTAGTCCGTATCTTTCTCCCCGTAATTGTCGAACCTCCTCTTTTTGCGGCTCGCGATGCGTTTCGGCTCTCTCGCTCGCCTCTTCATTCAGCGACTCGGCTCTCGAGTGCGACGAACCGTTTCCAGAATTAACTGCCGCATCGACGTTGCGCTGTACCCGGCCTCCAATCTCTCTCTCTCTCTCTTTCTCTTTCTCTCTCACTCCTTCTCGCTCATCGTTTGCACACGGCCAAGAGGCAGACGGACACACGCACGTGCACCCGATCCCGAAAAGCCGCGCTCACCCCGGGTGAATGAAGTGAAAGGGACTAATTGCTACCAGAAGTTCCTATTATAATGCTGGGCCTCCTTTCTTTTTTATCGATCATTCACGAGCGCGAGACGGTGCATCCTCCTTCGCGAACTCACTTTCCTTTCTCACCCGCTTGATAAAGTTTCCAGAATTTCCGCGTCGCGATTTTCTTTGATTGTGACGATGTGAATATCTAGTTTTTGTTATTAACGTTTACGACTTTTTTTTTAAGATAAGTAACTTCATTAGAAATCGTAAGATCTGTCGACTCTTGATTCTAATACTTTGAAGGATTAATTGAAGTACCTCATCGTGAAAACTCTGAATGTTCTGAAATAATTTAACAGGAGTACATAAGAGAATGTTTAATGAATTTTAATTTACCAATCTGCAAAGTTGGTCGGTAAATCAGAAAATTACTGTTATTTTCGGATCTTTCATGAATCACGTATGTTATTTTTATTAATAATTCAATGTAGAAATAATTAATTAAAACAAACTGATAAAAACAAGTAAAATAGAATATCCAATTTGAATCCCACTTACTAAGCTATCCTGTACACTTTACAAAACCAAGAGCGAGCTAAAAGGTTCGAGGTGATTCAAGTGAAAAATGAGATCCGCGAGAGGCGGGTAGGAGGTTTGATTAAATCGACCGGTCGCGCCGGGACGCGCCATATTTCCAACGTTGCCTCCGGAAAATTTAAGCCGTTCGAGCGGCTCGCCGAGGGTGGCCGCGCGCGTCACTGCCTCGACGCACTGACGAGAGCCGCGCAGCTGAGGAAAGAGCCCTTCCGTCGGGGGAAGACGCCGGGACATTTGTCGCCGAGCGCCTTGCTCGCGACAATGCTCAGCTCGCGAGCACCGGTGTATATATAAACCTACACGTGTCTTCACTTGTCCGACGCCGCTGTTCCCTATTTGGCGAGCTCCTAAGATCTTTGTTTCTTGAATTTTCGGCGAGCTCGAGGTTGCGACGCGGAGTGAATAGTGATTCCAGCTTATAAACATTTGTAACTTGCAAAATTTTTTATTTTTTGCAAATAGATAGAAGCTGTATTTGATAAATAAGAGGTGAATTAAATCGAGAATGAAAATGTTCGTATTCGATTTTAATGTCTATTCTTTTTTTGTAAAACAGGTGTGGATTAGTTAACTAAAAGCACAATTAAGCGTTATAACATCAGCTTCATTAATCCGTAACAGCAGAACTTGGAAACTTTGAAAAGCTTGAAATCCCTTGTATCCTACTCTCGTTTAACTTAAATCGTAATCCCCTTTGGCAGACATATATCTTCTACAATTTGGTTAAATTCGTATTAGCGTGATTTACACTTTCTTCGGTATCGTATCTTTCTTATTGGTTACATTGATTCAAATCATTCTTTTCTACTTACTATTCTACTTTTTGCAACAAATAATACATTAAGTAACTGATGCGTAAAGCGGACAATTCTCGCATGAGTCGTGATTGTTCAAATGAACCACTGATAGTATAACCACAACCAGTGTCTTCATATTGTTTATATCACTCATTTTGGTATTTAATTAGGATGATGTTTATCGATCATAATGAGTACAATGCGTTGTACTCATTATGATCGATACACATCCACCTAATTATTTATTACGGTTAACCTAACGATTAAACAATTTCTGACAATTCTTGGCTAAGCTGCAGAATCAAGTTGAATAAAACGTCTGTAACCAAACTACACCATTCCGCTCTCTCGCCTTTTTTCCCCTCTCAAGTTTTCGCAACAATTAGACGCGCGTTCCGCGAAGCCGCGGATGAAGATCGGAGGGGCGCGACCAAAGTGGAAAGAGCGATTAGCGCGATCCCGATGTCAAAACATCCACGGTCGATTCGTCCCCGTGGCTCGACTTATTTTCACGCGTGCGGCGGGGCCCGACGCGCGCACCCGGAGAAGACGAAGTGCAGCGGGCGCAGTTCATCATTCCGCTCGGGAGACAGATATAGCGTCGCTGCGGAGTAATATATCGGTTCGGGTGCGTCGTTTATTTAACCGGGCCGAGCGCAACCCGCGCATTAGTCTCTTACCGCCCGAGCGAAAAGCTCGGCAGCTCGGCGCGTAATAGAGAATTATTGTATTGCTATTTTCAATTGGGGGGGTCGCCGTGGGCCGTGGTTTGTTCAAAGTGTGATGTATCAATCTGTGATTTCGGTTGCAGTCATTGAACAATAAGAAATTGAAAGTATTATGATGCACTTCTTTGTCATCTCATGTTGTTTGCTTTCACATTCTGGGTTAATGATTAATAGTTTGTCTCATCAATAAAATAGGATGCAAGAAATTGACAAATGACATTCATTACCCTTTAATTGATAACCATTGAACCTAATGTAACTAATTGAATCGTTGTAATAAAACATCACTGAATAATTCTTTAAACTATACTGATTTACGTAAATTACCCTTTAGATTCATTGTGATAATGATGGTTGATTAACATACTCCCCTTAGAAAAGATGACAGCTGATGCATTTCAAAAAAATAATTCTCTTGCAAAGTACACCATGCGACTCTCGCAAAAGTGTGCATACTCACGGTAAATTTAATACTCTCGAGAATCCTCGATTCGAGGGATAAAAAGGAACCGCCGTAAGCGCAGGATAGAGCTCGAGGGGAAGAAAAGTCAGTGGAGGCCGCCTTCCGCGCAGGGCACCGCGTATCTCTTATATTCGCCATTTTTTGCGTCCACCGCTCGCGGCCGATCGTCACGTGAGGTCCACCGATGTCACGGCGATCGAGAGCAGACGTCGTCGCAAGGCCGCCGCCGCAGAAGAAGAAGAAGAAGAAGCCGCGACGGCGGCGGCACGGCTCGGAATGCCGGCGAATCCCCCGGACGACTCATGCATGTACGTACGCCACGGTCACGATCGCCGGAATGCCGCAGTGTGAACGCGAGCACGCGCTCACGATGCATAATTAATGCACCGCGGCCATACCGGCCCGGAGCTTTTTATGATTTCGCCACGGTCGCGGTACTTCTTTTTCTTCGGATAGAATATGACGACTCCTCTGATGAACATTGTCGTCGCATTTTGTTGAATCTCACGTGAATGTTCTACTACTTGAAAAACTTTAGATAACTTCATTGAAAAAATCTTCTTGAAATTCAGTTTGTAAGAGACCAAAAGCATCAGCGGAAGTTCACCGAAATGTAGATGAGTTATGTTCGACAGTTTTCTTTTGTTACACATAAAATCAATAATGCTGATTGCAATTAGTACAATCACACGTGTGGTCTCTTCATCCATCAGTTGATGTAACATTCCTTAATATAATGAAATGTTTATGTAATAAAATTAAACTACTACTAATTAAACTAACTACTAAGAGTTAACTGTCAGTTGAAAACTTTTTAAAAAAAATATTCATCTGTTCTTTTATTGCACTTCAGCAAATTAACGGTAAGGCGGTTATTATGAAATCGCACAAAACCGAGGGACAAAGTATAAATTAAATTAAGCCCCAAAAAAGCGACACGTGGTCGGTACAGAATAAGAGCAAAGGAAGGACAATAAAACCGAGGCAGGGCTCACAAAAAGAAGGGCGAAAGCGGCTTCGTCGGAAACAGCAACCATAATTCGGGCCCCGTTGCCGGCGCAGCCGCATAACACTCACGAGAAAAACGGCGCACACGATGAATCGCGAAGAAGAATAAGCGAGAGGGGCAGCGTGGGGTGGAGAAGGTGGAGAGGGGAGGAGGCATCGAAGCTCGTGAATGTCCACGGGGAAAAGATTTATGTGGCTCCTGATTGAATCGTTCTCACCCGATCGCGCCGTTTACTTTTTGCTCGGATCCCCTCGGTGCACTGTCTCCTTCCTCCTCCCCTCCACCCCCCACCACCCCACCCCCCGCGAGTGAGCTTTCTTTTTCATTTTCTCGTCCATTCACGTACTTTTAAGAACTCGAACGCACGTACATGCGCACATTCGCACGTTTAATATATACACGTATGTACAGAATACGATACGCGCAGTAACATATTCCATGAGCTTACTTTTTCCTCGATTTGCGCATGTCGTCGATGTGCGCAAGCATTTGTATAATGCTGGCAGTATCGCAAGGCGCGATTTGCTCGGATTAATCTTGTTTCTGGAAACTTTGCTGAAGTGAGGCGGACATTTTTGCTTGCCATAATACCGTAATTTCAACCCGATTAACCATTCCAGGTACACCTTTTTCAGAAAAAACGTTTTTCTATGAAAACAAACTCGTATAACTTGAATTCCCATTGACGCCATTTTTAGATAAGTAACTTTGTAATGAATTTGAAATCAATTCACAGTTTAATAATTAGTAATTCCTTTTACTTTAACAATCAATTTTTCAAGTTTTAGTGATGATTTTCATTGCAAAGAAAAATTCTCGAAAATTACTCTTAACTTACAGTTCATAGTAACAATTACTCTGAAATCAAAAGTGGTTATTCCATCATCTTGAAGGATTATCATTGCTTTAAAAATTTACAAATCCATATAGCTACTGGTTGCTTGAAGAGAGCCTTCCGGAGTCAACTAGTCCAGCCGCGGGCTGAACAGCCTCCCTACCTCCACTTGTTATTAACTCGCTACATCGATGATCAACTTGTTAATAAAGAGAGGAAACTCCTATCTCTCTGTCTCTCTCCCTTTTCTTTCTCTACCTCTCTTGCTCCATTGGCGTCGCTTGCCCCAGGCCTCGCTGCCGCCGTTCCGCATAAGCTAGGCGGTCTCGGGACGCGACGGCGGTTCTATACAAAAAAAGTGAAACAAAAGCCCGCCGAAGCGCGCTCATTATTTCGAGCTAATTGGCGGTTCCTCTGCTCCCGAGAGCGCAGACTCTCTCCCTCTATCTCTCGAGCTCTCTTTCCTTCCTACTCTCTCTCTCTCTCTCTCTCTTTCTCCGACGAAGACAGGACCAGAGTCGAGCGAGTGCGCGGGCCCTCTGGCAAATTATGTGCGCTGCTCTGCGTTGCGCTTTACAAGCAAGAGCAACCAGGTAGCACCAGTACAATGAACTATTGTATCTCTCGAATTTTTGCGGAAATGTTCGAGTTATACTGCAACGAAATCGCAGTATTGTGCGGAAATATTGCGAATTTTCGGATTTTCATACAGCCAGAAGATAAAATTACCTTTGAATTATGTTACATTGTTGCTTAATATAATAGCATTGTGCATGCCATAATCATTTTATTAATTATATTTTGTAGCTTTACATCAACATTATCTGAAAGTAGCTATAATCGTTGCTTGAATCGATCTAAAATAATACAACCACAATGAACTAGAAAAGCAGTTGCTGCCCCGTTTCAATCTAGTTAATTCTCACGTGGCTGTAGACACAAGCCCTACCATGAGCATGTGTACAACTTTGAATTGTTGTTTAGACTTTACACCAACGTTATTTGAAGGTAGCTGTAACGTTTGTGTGGTAAGCCAGTGACTACATTAATTTAATGAGATTCAACACGGTTGAAACCGATTTTGAGTTGGCGATGAGTTCAATTATGGTAACAGTATTCAAAGCAGGCCTCACAAAGATCATTGGAATTGCGAAAAAATAGCATAAGATTCAATCACGTACAATTGCTCTATCATTTCAATGAAGAGAAATTTCTATTTACGAAATTGTCGCACACATCTACAGGTTGTCCCATCTTAATCGGTCACCCCAAATAATTTTGCAGGATGACCTCAAATTGAAAAACTTCCTATACAAAAGTTATAGAGGGCAAAGGGGGTCACATATCGGTATCAGTGATGACCTTGGAGTCTATTTTCAAGGTCATTTGGAGGTGAAAGTGATTTTTTAAAATAGGAACCTCTATTTTTCACTTCAGATTCTGAAAGAGCGGGAACTTTTACCTTCAGGTATGTACCCATGTTATGGATGAAGGTCATCCATATGGGTCAAAATTTCTGCCAAAAATCCCAAAATTAACACAGAAAAAATTACGCGCTAAATGTATTAAATTTTCACATTGTAGATAGATTAGGATTGCCTATTTTAATTTTGGGATTTTTGGCAGAGATTTTGACCCATATGGATGACCTTCATCCATAACATGGGTACATATGGTAACATACCTGAACGTAAAATTTCCCGCTCTTTCAGAATCTGAAGTAAAAAATAGAGGTTTCCATTTAAAAAAATCACTTTCACCTCCAAAGGACCTTGAAAATAGACTCCAAGGTCAAAATCACTGATACCGATATGTAACGCCCTTTGCCCCCTACAACTTTACTATTGGAAGTTTTTCATTTGCAGGTCGTCCTGCAAAATTATTCGGGGTGGCCGATTAAAATGGGACACCCTGTATATTCTATTTAGAGTGTACACTGAAAAGGAATTGGTGCAGCTGCGCTCCCGAAGCCGAGCGCGCAGTGCTACCACTCCTTGGTATAGCTGCGT
>UXGC01000656.1:0-68634 GCA_900480045.1 Eurytoma adleriae | reverse complement strand
GGAACTTCCGAAATGTGCTTTTCTTCGCGGGGAACTCGCGAAATGTGCTTTTCTTCGCGGGACACTCGTGAAATGTGCTTTTCTTCGTGGGTATCCACGAAATGTGCTTTTCTTCTCGGGAAACTCGCGAAATGTGCTTTTCTTCGCGGAGAACCTGAAATGAGCTTTTCTTTGCGGGTAATTTGAAATGTGCTTTTCTTCGTTAGGAGCGACGGTTTGCTTTGAGAGAAGGTTAGGCAAAACGTTTTAATAAAAAATGTTTTGATTCGGAGGGGTTCATAGATCAGTGACCTTAAAAGTGAACTTGGCCTTCATTTTCAACGTTATTTTTCTACGTAAAATTGCGTTTTTTATACGAGGAGGAGATTCTCTATTTTTTATTCAGGATTCTGAAAGATCGAAAATTTTTCGTTAAAAAATTTCTGAATCTGAATTGATTACGTTTCGTAATCTAAAATATTTTTTCTGAATACGTTCCGGGTGAAAAAATATTTCACTGCAGAGTTATTCTGGCGCATAATTCTTTAACCTGTCTTAATTGATTAAGCCGCACCTAGACAATCGACGCAGCATACATTTCTAACGACTATAAAAATTCCCGGACAAAATCCACCGAGGGAACTTCGAGAAACTTGAAATCATAATTTATTAACAGCATCCATCCGAAGCTCGGGCTTAATCGAATCCCGCTAATCAAAGTGCACGAATTCGACCCCCGAAGAAATTCCGTGCTACTTGATAATTCGTTCGATTCACTGGAAAGTTCACTTCTGGAGCCAATCGCGCGGGTATCCGTCGAAGCGACATAGCGCGCAACTTACCCCGACAGGAGGACCTCAGCGGCTCTTCGCCGGCGCTGAAGCTGGTGCGCGCGCTGCTGCATCCCCATCTCTGGTGGCTTTCTGCAATCAATTATACAAACTGTACTCGAGGCGTGCGTGACTCAGCGAAATGAGCGACCATTCGCATGAATCTTTTCGGAACAATTTGGTGAGTTGCAGCGCGGGTGATGGCCCGAAGAGCTCGGGTTTTTCTTGTACCCCGGGGAGTCGTTCTTCCGGAGATACGTTTAAATTAGCGTGTGGCTAATCGGGCAAGAGAGACTAAGCGGTAGCGGAGATCGTATTGAAGATGGTGAATTTTTTAGAGGGAAGTTTGTTTTATGAGACGCGGAGTCGGAAAATTTCGATACTAAGTGCAAGGACGCTATGTCTATCCTGATTTTACGATTGTTTGAATGGAAACTTATTAAAATTTAATTGATTTTTGTTTGCGCTGTACATCCCTTCTAGAGGGCCCAAGATTTTGTTTAAGACAATCACCGAAGATTTATTTTTATTTTTTTAAACCAAAATTTATTTTTTTTTTGTTGACGATAAATCATTTGGAAGGCGTAGAACTTCAGACAAAAAGGAAAAGGAAAAAAAGAATACCTTTATTTTGGGAGGCTATCGTCGAAAGGAATTTCTAGGGGTACCCAAGATGAGTTACTATTGAAGAAGGAAAAAATAAATCTACAGAAATCAACGGCTAAAAAATTTCCCTGAGTAAAACATTATTTTTTGCATTTCTTCATAATTCGTCTAAAAATGAGTAAATTCACATTTATAAAAAATACATTACTTGACGAAAAATAAAAATTGCTCTACATTCGATAAAAATAGTGAAAGTGTCAGTGCAATTTTACACCATGCCAGCAAGGTAAATTACTGCACCGCCGACAAGGTGATTTTTCACCGCCTTATAACAGCTTTTGAAAATTCAGTCCGTTTTCTCAGTATATTACATAGCTTTTAAAAAAATTGCAACGTAACAAGCGAATATAACCAATTTCCGCGCCAACTACAAATCGCGCATAATAAAAACGACGCTCCCGTCAGCAGTGTCGCAAAAGACACGACCTTCCCAAAAGCCTTCAATTTAAATCTCAAAATCGGATTTAAATAACATCCTTGTCACCCCTCCCCCATTTCCCATCCCAGCCGGAGGAAAAAACGTCGCTTAACGCTGGTAGTAGGTGGCGATAAAAAAAAGAGGAGTCGCGAGCGCTTCGTCAATCATCCCCGAGCTCTCGGTCCGGCCGCGCCTTATCGTCGCGCGATAAGGAATAATAATTCGGAGCGGTGCGGGCTTGCGTCTCACGGCGGAAACTAACCTATCTCGGGACATCGGGGACTGAGCGTGGCCGTGGCAGCCAAAAGCCGGGGGACCTTGAGATGACAGGGCCGATAATTGGTAGCCGTGGCGCCCCAGCAGTCCAGCCCGTGAGACATCGTGTTCTTCCCTCCTCCTCGTCCTGTGCCCTCGCTTTTTATACGTATCCCGTGCGCGCCGCCTCCGCGTGTGCTATATACACCGAGGGTGAAAACTCGTGATGCGACCGGTGCGTGCCCAGCCTGACTCGCTTACTTATCCCTTTTATATGAAAAGATTCTTTCCGGCAACTTCGCGCATGGCGCGCACGAGCAAGGGCTGCGCGCGGTCGCCGAACCCCGATATGTAGAGGCGCGCGCGCGAGAGGGAGACCGGACCGCTGGATTCTCTTCTCGTCTTCTTTGCTTCTTTTTTTTTTGTTTAGTTTTTTTCGAGCGCAGGAGCGAGTGGGATGATAGCTATATGTATGTCACGCAGGGGTCGATACTCCACGATGTGGCGCGTCATTTTTCATTTGTTTGCTAATCTTGAGCTCTATACTGTGTGCCATGTGCCGTGGGTCTGTTACATATTAATACTCGGCCTAGGCCTTAGTCCTTAGGAGACAAGGAAGTGGAAGATCGCAGCTTGAGATAAAATGCAGTGAGCCCTATCGAGCGATTATTGTTTAATTAATATTTAACGGTAGAATTACACCGAGTGGTTTATTTTTATGCAACGTACGTATAAAATGTAAATAGTAAATTGAACAGCTATTTAAAAAACATTGAAACAAATTATTAAATTATAATTCTGTTGTAAAAATTATTTTCATTATATTTGTCATACACAAAATAATATGTCACATTAATATTATTGAAACCTTTTTATCATAATGCTATAGTAATAATAAGTTGATTTATTTAATTTTTCCCAAAAATTGTACTACGCACATAGTTAAAAAATAACTAAACTTTTTACATTATAAAAAAGACTAAAATTAAGTGGTAATACTTACGTTTTATTACAAAATTTTTGACGATAGAAATATTATCAATAAATTTACGAATAACTTATTTCACTTTACTTTATTGAAAAATGAGTGATATATATGAATTTTCTGAAAGCAATCACGGTTATCGTGTAATCCATATTGCTTTCTATTGTAATCTCGTGAATTGCTAAGGAAAGAGGATAACTGAAATCCCTATAGTATATTTTTGATAATGTACAGGGATTTCTGCATAAGCTATTATCATACACAAATCCCGGTTTATATTAAGGGAAAAATGTTATGGAGGAAAACTAAAAGACATTTAATTCACTCATACAATTAATTTTTCAATTGTGATTTAAAAAATTCAATGTGAAAGATTTATTAATATAAACAAATAATTTTTTTTAAATAGCAACAAATTATTTCATAATTATTTAATTGATTAATACAATCATGATGATAAGTTTATTTCTACTTTGTACATTCCTGAATCACTGTTGTTATTGATATTAAATAATTCAGTATGGAAATATTCAATGCTCAATGTTCATATAGATAATTAACAATTGATCGAATCCTTGTAACAAACGAAAAAAGGAAAACACATCAATTATCTTTGATCACTCAATTTATAAGACTGAAATTCATTTTCAACGCGTATACAACCAGATAAATCTCAAAAGGAAACATTAACGCGTTCAACTGTTGCCACGCGATAAAGCCCGCTCGGGAGAGCACAGGGACACCGTCTCCGAAAATATTATAAGGAAAACACGCGGCGGTGATTGCTGCTCGGGAAATCGAATTAGGATAACAGCCCGGCAGCCCTTGATTTCTCCCACGCGCCAAATTTATCGAACCGCGCACAGTATTGCCCGATGGAATATCCGGCAGCCGTCAATAGCACACTGGGCGAGCGGCACCCCCACTTACCTCAGCCACCGTGGTATTCGATTTATTTTGCTTCGGCTGCACTTTTTTTCTTGTATAGTAAGATTGGCGGAGACTTGACCTCTCGGCTTTTCGGGAGTCACATTTGTGCGGCAGCGAAATCTCGCCACCCTCGATTTGCTTGCTTCGGATTAATCTGGATTTTTTTTACGGGAGGTGCGAGAAAGGATGATTAGTAAGATGCAAATGGTGCGAGCATTTAGAACAATGAATAATTCAGCAATTTAATCAAACTATATCAACTTAAGGTAGATTAACTATATCAACTTAAGGCTGTTTCCAAATTAAAAATATTTTAATGTCCCTGTTTTTGCGCTCATAAATTAAGGAAATATTTTAGATGAATTTTTGCAATTATTAACTCTACTTTTTTCATCGGAATTCTTTACGTTAGATTTTATAGGAAGTCATTAGATCAGAAATCGAATATATTTCTTCATTTTATTATCATTAAATTTTCATTTTTTCTTGTTAGAAAGTTGAGGCGTGCTCTAGATTTTTGTACATTTTTAACCTACATTCAAAAAGAAGAACAATTAACGTTCTTCGATTACCACGAGTATTATTTTTATAACTGTAGAAGACTATAGAGGATTAAAAGACTAGAAGATTATTTTTATCGTATAGTGCACCGCGTATAAATTTTCTTGCTTGTAAAAAAAAAATTTATTCTCGCTGTTGCGTAAGCTTAACAGCTTAACCACCTAAAAAGAAATAAAAATTTTTATTGAAGTTAACAAAACGTCTAATCCTTTGTCCTTTGAAAACAATAAATTACAAGTGAAGATTATTAAAGATTGATAAAATGCGATTTTATACTCTTTTATGATTTACTAATAATTTTAGGTTTAGTTTTCTAAAGAATTTATAAAAATAAAACAAAATTAAAATGTTAACATAATATTAAGGTATGTACATAATCAATAAGATATTTTTCGTACAGTCATAGATTTATTTTAAAGTTTACATAAGTGTTAGATCACATTAGATCACTTTTTACTTACATTTAGCATTGTAGATAAATTTCATCGTTGAATGAATTTTCGATTGGTTTCTTGCTTTTGTATAATGTTATAGATTTTGAATATTTTATTTTCTATATTATAAAATATTCCTATACTAATCTTACACTAATTAACTAATTACATGTCAATCAATAGAAAATATTTCTTTCGAATAAATTCATTCTTAAGAATCGATTCAATAATCACATTAATAAATTCTTTTAAAAAAAGTTAAAAAATTGATTCTGTTCTATAAAAAGTGTATTTTGCACATTCTAAAATTAAACAAAATCTAGATTGTAGAAACGTGACGTGACATTTTAATGTAATTTAAAAAAACTTAATCATTTTTTTGTACGATTTTATTTTATTTTAAATATATTTACACTTCCTCAATTCTATGAGTTATAAATAAAAGTTTGAAAATATTTAAGTAATAAATAATTCACTTATTATAATTGTACAAAAAATTATTACAGTTTGATCGAACGACTTCAATAATCGTACTCCAGTGGTACGTTATCTTCACTATATAGAATATCGATTATTAACAGTTGCTTATAAGAGTTTCTTTTTTTTCTCGTTGTACAATTTTTCCACTATTTAAATTTATAATGTAGCTTAAGAGTACAAATTTCAATTGCATAAACATTACATGGAATAGTTGTTACAATCAGTAATTTTTTACGCTTCTTACAGTGTAACAATAAATATTATAGTTACTTATAATTCAGTTCATATTATATACATACGTATTATTTTTTTTTATACAAGAAATAATAGTTCTTACGTTAAGTCTATTCTAAGTGAGTTGTCGCATTATTATATATTAATTTACTTTGTTTTATTTATACTTATTTACAAGTATTATACTTTGAGCGTATTATTTTCCACTTTCTCGAAAGTACGAGACGATAAAGTTTTTTTTACAAGTATTTTGTTATTTGCCTTTATTTTGACATTAGTTACTGATATTGCAGATTATTCGAAAAAAAATGGTTTTGATAGCGTGATGAGCTTCATTCAACGAAAGATTATCGCTGCACTGTCGTGCTGTCGCAGCTTTTATTGAAATGAGGAAACAAATGTTCATATTTTCCATTCGCATCAAATTCTTCGTAAATGTTCTATATCGATCGGGAATGTCCTCATATTCAATTGTAATGGTAAAAGTAAATGTGCGATAAAAGTGAATTTTTAAATATTAAACAAATAATTGTTTTCTTTTTTTGTAGGATTTGTGTTTCACATGAAATAGTTCAATGCATGAATCCTAATAATGAGAAATTTACATTTTTTTAAATACATTATGTTAATTGGCTAATAGTACACACTGTAAAAAATTTTTGCAAAATTACTACCTTCACAGTAAATAGCAATCAAAGTTTTATGCTGCAAATGCATAAATAACAAGCACAAATTTTGGATATTTTACCGAAATACACATAGTGTGGTAATTTTACAACAAAGTTTGACAATCGTACCGTACATTCTGAAGTAAGTTCAAATAATGTAGGAAGAAGAACATTTAAAATGTTGCAAATCAGTCCACTTACAAATCATTGCACCCATTCGCGCAATACACTATAACAGCCTGAAGATTGCCGCTCGTTATTTTACAATTGTAGAAATAATTATGAGATGGTAAAGTTACAATTCTAATTGTTTATAATTAAAATATAATCAAATGATATAACTATTAAGTTTTTTACTTGTAAAAGAGATAGAATTGTTACTTTACGTTAACATATTAAAATACAAATGGATAAGTAAAATACTGAAAATCTATTAACATTTAATATAATCTTAACGCGTTTTATACCATATTTTAGCACATTTTATTGTCTGCATGCCCTTAATACATAATAACAACCATAATAATTTTACACAATTTCTTATTTAATTGCATTGAAAATTTTAACTCTATAACTTCTAAGCGCAAATCAATATACATATAGATACAATTTGTCATGAATAAAATGCAAACAAAATTGTAGTGTATTTTGGAAAAATGTTGTTGAGAAAAATACGATGACACAATAATTTCTATTTAGATCAGGAAACTAAAACATTAATTAAATGCATAGCAATGACTCTAATACTAAGTGATCTTCAAAAGGCTTGGGAAAAATCAGAAAATTTACCGAGCAAAACCGTAGCCCCGATTGCTCATAAATTCAGCGAGCGCGTCGTTTCTATTTAATCCAAAAAAAGCCAATTTACGCGATAAAATAAAGGAGAAGGAGAGCAATCGCCCGTAGCAGATGTCGCCGTCGTAAAAAGAAAATTTTCACTCGCCGCCACGTTCAATTACCGCCTCGACATAAATCCGGCGGTTACGGCCGCACATCAACGTAGCGAACGTATCGCTCAAATTTCGTTACAGCCGCGCAAAAATAAGGAACCGGAGAAACGGATCCACTTCCGCGAAAGCATATCGTTTTCTAGCCCCTCCGCTAATCCGACCCCGCTCGCACCCCCTCGACGTACCCATCCTCTTTCTTCCTCCGAGTCTCCGATGTGCTTAAGTATCTATGATACGCGCGGAGGAGAACGGCGCCTCGGCCTTACAAAACAGCTCCTCGATGACGCAAAAAGCTGCGCGATTTTTTATCCGATCTCCCCGGCACCTCGCTCTTCGCCCTCTTTTCTCTCCTTTGCCTCCTTTTTTTTCTCTTCTGTTATACGCCTCTCTTTTCCCCCCCTTGATATAACTCTATCTCTATATCTTTATACCGAGGATTTTCGTTCTCTCTCCACGGCGTATTTCTGTAACTGTCACTTTTTCTCGCTCGCCTACCGTCTATTTTTCATTATTTTCGCAGCTCGCCCCTCTCGGAAAGATTTCAATACGTTTTTAACGACGTCGTTTTGTAGTGCGATTTTTAAACTTACTGTAAGGTTTTTACTCTTCACGGAGACAAAGAGAGATCCACTTCTACTTTCCCGAAAGTATTTCTGATATTTACTGATACTGGAGAGATTCTATTGTAGCGTATTATTATTTTCTGTGATATTAAATGTAATTTTATTTTTGACAAATATGCTTGAAGTTATTAATTCATTTTTTTTATAGCAAATTTAAGAATTTATATTAAACTTCAGTTTTAGATAAAAGAAATAATAATTATACCTCATAGTACTTTTTAAATAACGTTGATTAAAAAAAAATTATATTTTTCAAATGCTACTTTGTCTTTAATATCAGTCGTGCCTGAAACTGGCTAATTAGGGGTAAACTTAGTTGTGGCTTAACTTTGAACATTCGATAAATTTATGAATTCGTTAAATATTCATTATCTAATGTAAGATTTATTTTATACAGAATTTTGGTAACTGTAACTTTTTGATTAACGTTTCCAATTCTTTAGATTTTATGCACTTTAGATTTGCAAAAATAAACAAAATTTAAACGGCAACGTAATGTGACTTCTAGTGTTCGCCATGAATTACTATGGTAGTAATTTTCAATAATTCTCAAGTGCGCACAATTTTCTCAAATGTTCAGTCGCAAACCGCAGAAAACTCATTAAAAAAATAAACCAAAAATCATTGGAGCATGTGTCTGCGCGCCTAAGAGCTTACCGCAAGAAACTAAAAAAGGAAAAAAACTAGCACCACAGTACATCGCACGTAAACCCAGTAGAAAATCATTGTTTACCGAGGCGGAGTCGCGTGTGTCCAACAGCACGTGCTCCGGGGCACGTCCGAGCGATAGCGCGCGACGGTCGGGAAGGCAATCGGCGCGCGCGTCGCCGGGGCGACAGCTCGCTCGGCGAACGTAAAAAAAAAGAGGGAGACAGAGGCTCGCGGAAACGTCGTCCGTCTCGAGAGGAGGGTGTACGGATCGAGCGAGGGAACTCGACCGGCCGCGGATCGACGCGCCGCAATCTCTTGGCCGGGCTCGCCTTGTGTACGGCGCGTTATCTGCGCGCGCGCACGCCCGCCCGCGCGAAATCTCGTCGTCGCCCGCGCCAAATATGATCTCTCCCCCTGCCGGAGGTCGGGGATGCGACGCGGGCGTTTACGAGGCGCGCGCGAGGCTCGTCCGACCCTTAAGACGGATTCGAAGGGTGTGCGTTCGCGCGAGTGTCTTTTCGGTCGGGGGAGCGACGGATTCTCGAGTTTGTCGGTAGGTACGTAGTGCGTACAGCGTACCGGCTTCTTACACTCCGAATTCGTTCGATAAGCACAAAAAAAGGAGAGCGGAGCAATGAAGCTTCTTTACAAAGGCTAGGATTGTTTTGTTAAAGCGTAAGGAGGTTGTGATTGTAAAAACAATGATGTAATCCTATAAGATTGTAGTAATTAAAAATATTCGTTGTAACTAACAAAACTTTAAAAATTAAACTGTTTTAAAAATATTAGATAAGCAAATTTAGTTTGTCATTATATACAACATATTACAAAGAAGAGAGTCTCTGGGATAAGTGACTAACAAATACTAAAAATATAGGCCCTTATAGTAATAGGAACGAGATTTTGATTTATTACCCTGATTGTAAGTACGCTATTACGAAATCTTAATTTATAAATATATAACATGAATATATTTATTCAATACTGTATGAAATGTTGTTCTTCCGTACATATAAATACAAAAATTTACTGTAATACTGAACATTTAATACACTTTTGTATAAACTTTCATTGATGAGTAGGTCGTTGTTAGTTGTAACTTACTATTAGGTGTGTAAAAAAAGAAGTACATCTTTAGTGAAGTTTATCTAAGACAGGTTTACGACGCTATATTTTTTCAATATTCAATCATATGAGATAGACATCTACCCTTATTATATGAGCAAAAATCTTGTTATTTATTGTGTATTTTTCGTAATAAAGAACATTTCGGAAAAACTCATATAGACATTAAAGCTACTTGAATCTAATGAAGATGTCATTTAAAGAACTTTATATATCTGTAGATATAAAGATTATCTATTATTTATTGTTTTTCCTTTAAATAAATTAACTTTTATCATTACTTTGTAACAGATTTTTAAATAAAAATGTTATTTTGAACGTGTTTTAATTTTTAAATAATTATGAAATAAATAACTACCTTTTAATTCTACAGCTGTGCATTGGCTTTAACTAAAATAAAACAGCGAGTAATGCTATTATTGCTAAATTTGCAAAAATATAATCGCGGCATCCTACGCGTGTTTAATGTTACTTTATGGAAATTAATAACGTGCGTGGGACGCTCTTAATTTTATGTTGATTAAATATAACATTTAATATGTTATATTTAATCAGCATAAAATTCAATAAAATATATTTAAACTTCATCTTATTCTTATTAAGGAATTTAAGATTTATAAAATTAAAAATTTATTTTTACATGCAGCTTCATTATTCTCACATAACTTCTACTACAAACACTACAAAATAAAAGTATTTTTACGTTGTTTTATTTACTTTTGTAAATTTAAAAGGAATAGTAATAACTGATGAATAAAAATTTATTAGAATTTCTTTTTTTTTCTTTATTTGATACTATATCATTAGTAAAGGTCCATTTCTCCACTTTTAGCTAAATTAAATTCTCATGTCTTTCAAATCTTTAAAATATAATTTTTCTATTTTCCACAGTACTACAGGCTTAAGAATAAATTCAAAACAATGCAAAATAAATGATAATACAAACTTATCGAATTTTTATATAAAAAATGCAGTGCATCCTGAACTTCAGATATCCAAAGCGCCTTTATTTTATCCGATAAACAGTATAACGATTTTCCTCAAAACTCGGAGCGAAATCTTTTGTGCTTACCGAATTTACGATGAAAAGTGTATAATGTAAACCAGGGTCCGGCCTTTGACTGGCTGCAGCGGCGAGTGCCATCGTCGCATTTCACGAGATCCCACATCGCGGCAAAGAAAAGTTGCGCAGCGAGTGAAAGAGACAGCATCGGTGAGCCACAAAAAAGTCGCGAGAGAGAGGAAGAGCACACACATACACACAGAAGCCGCGGGGCTCGAGATGAGAAAAATACATTGTCGAGACGGTCGATCCGGGGGGAAAAAAACTCGCCCTCCCTTTTTTTTCCTCTCTCCAGCGCGCGGCGCTCTAGCTGCTTTGTAATTCTATTAGACTTCGACCCGCGAAGAACCTAAAAATAGCGGACGTTTATTGAGACCACGGCCTGCAGCGGAGGTATCTTCGCCACTTCTCCCTCTTTCTTTTTATGGGGATCACGAGCGCGGAGGGATTACCGTAAAGAAACGCCGGGCGGAGCTCGGCCGGGGGAGCCGCGATAAATTGATGATCGGGCGAGCTAATTAATTGAAATGAATTAGTCACCTGTAACGCCGACAACTGCAACGCGCTTTTTCATTATTACTTTCGACTTTTCGCTCTCCTTCCTGCGCGTAGCACTTAGACCGGGTCCGAGTCCTTGCTCCCGTGCGGTCCTTTTTTTAATTTTCATTGTTATTAATCGACGTTTCTCGTATTCGCTGCAGTTTTTTAAAATTGTTAATTTTGAACCGCGAGTGTCGTCGGGGAGATTGGCTTTTTTCTGGATTACGTCATTAATCTATATATAATAAGGCATCGTCTTTTTTTACGTCACGCGCACTTCATTTACGCAAGCTCGGATCTTAGTTCGTTTCTGCCGTCTTCTGCGGGGGTATTTTTTTACCCCGTGGATTATTTTTTTTATAACTTTATATGCGCAAGCACGCTGTGACTGTTAGACCGAGCTTCCTACGCTTTTCTTGCGTACGCGAAGGGCTAATTATAACGCGGAAGCGAAGGATCAAGCAAGGTGCAAAATGTAATACCCCGGATTAAATATAGCTTTTCTTAGCGTAATTATGAATGATTGCGGTTTATTCTCATTTCAATTTTTTAACGAGCTAAATTGTTTGTAATTAGAATGCATAATTTAAGATTGAAAATGAGTCATTTTTTAATTTCTTATATATTTGATTCGATATTTAAATTCGTAAGTTCGGGTATTTTCGGAAAATCTGAGCTTTTGTGAAATATTCACTAGACTTCTTAATATTTATTAACGTTGCGAGCAGATTAAAATTAATTGGCTAATTAATTAATTAAGTGGTAAGTGCAAGAATTATTTCCGACTGAAATCAAAGCTTTGACTAGAGTCAGTTATCAAAGAGATTTCAAAGTACGAGATTGTACGACACGATGCAAGGAATTTAACATTAATATAACGACTACTCGAAATAAAGTGTCTTTGCAGTCCCTCAAATCTTTTACAAACGATGCAAAATGTTCGAGCAAATTTGTAAAGAAAACCGACTTGTGTAAAGCTACTAAAATTCAGACTACGCGTTCTTTCTTTTCACAATTGGGAAGAAAAGTGAAAAATTATATTACATCTATCCGTTAGAATATTCAACTTCAATCAACACGTATTGTTTCTTTTTTCAATTCAACGTTTATCGACAAAGATAACGTCTGTTAAATTTTTTTTATGATCCTGACGTCACCGCGGCAAAGTGTATCTATATCGCGTACGATCATGACGTCGCAGGGTAACGTCAACTTTGTCGATAATCACTGAATTGTAAAAAGAAAAAATACGTATTTCAACGTTCCACCAGACGCGTACAGTAGAATCTAAACAAAATTTCGTTCGTTCCACCCAATTGATAAGGAGAATTATCCGTCCGTCGATCTCGTCCGACCGTGTACGGACCACGAAATAACGTCGCATCAATCCCCATCAGCGCGCGTCCAATCTACCCCGACGAGAGATCGGCCGAAGTTTTCCCTAATTGCACGACCGGCACAATCGAGGCCCCCGTTCAATTAAGCCCGAGCGGCGAGTGGACGAGAGGAGCTCGGGGGGATCCTCGCGTGCTTTCTTTTTCCCTCTGCACCGCGGACGGCGCGCTTACCCCGTGCGAGAGCCGCTCAGACGATGGAGACCATGACGCGCTTCCTGGAGGAGGGATGGAGCATCGAGAGGTGGCCGCTGCGACGGGACGAGTGCGCCGTGAGCGACGTCGTCACCGTGGTGCGCGTGCTGTTCACGTGGGGCGCCGAGCCGAAGCACTGCTGCGAGTTCCACGGGCACAGGCTCGAGAACCACGAGACCGCCTGCATGTTTCTGGAAGACAGAGAGTACAGTTTGCGATTGATAAGTTGTTTTGATAGGTGGCTGGTGGTCTCTTTGTTTTGAAGGGGTTGCGGATGTTTTCGCGTTGGAGAATTGTGATGGAAGGAGGGCAAAGTTGGGCAATTCTGGTTTTGAATTATTCATTTTTTGAGGAATTCGAAAGGATGGTTTTCAGTTGTATACATTTCAATTTCAAGTAAGGTAGCTTCTGAAGTTGGTAAAACAAATATAGCATCAACATCCTCGTAGTGATAAGTATGGGTATAACGTGAAATAAATTTTCATTCTTTTACTTAATTTTATTTTTATTAATAAACCTTTTTTGTTGACAAAATTCTTTAAAAATTTGGCCTGCGGTTTTTTTGGCCCCTATTAATTTTTTAAATAAAAAAGATAATATTGATAATTCTGAATATAATGCAGTAGGCAACTATACGATTTTGCTTTGTTGAGCATTTACATATATACAAATGTATATAACGAAATTCAATGGTCTGTCAGTAATCCCTGTAAAATATGTATCTAATTTTTTCGTAATTTTTTATTTTTATGAACCCAATCAACCCTGAAATAGATTTATAAATTGATAACCAATAACATGGCAAATTTATTGAGATGCATCGTTATAGATATAGAAACAAACGGAATCCACTTCAATCAAGTAATAAATATTCCTATTTTACGACTCAATCGTATATTCTTCCTTATCCGTATTACGTATAAAAGCAGCAGAAAAAACTGTTTCGATAAATACACTGGATACGAGAGGAGATTCTATGATTGTAATCAGAAAACAATCGTATTATTTGCTTAATTCTATAATATTAGGATTAACTGAATAAACCAATGAACCGAAATTTTAAATTAATTAATTTCCAGTTACAGCGAAATTGATAAATCGATTACCCGCAAGTAGCGCCTTTCGCACATCCGTCGAAATTAATTTAGCCCCGGCGATTCATGAATCAAAGACGTAAAGTAGGCAGCCAAAAAATGAACCTCCCCCGATACAAATTCCCGCGCATTAATTCGAAGTATTCCATAACTCACTCCCAATAACTCGATCGATTAACCTACCGTCTCACCTCCCGCCCTAAAAAAGAAAATGAATAAACGGGGGGTAATCCCCTTTGCTCGAGAGATAAAAAAAAAATTTGCGCCCGTAAAATAAAGAACCGGAAATTCGCGTCCGATAAACCAGCCGTCTGATTAAGAGCATGCGGCGGAAGCTTCCCGGTGGTATTTTGTCTCCCCGTTGACGGCCGCGTCGCGATGCACAAACGACTCGGAGATCTCCGAAAGAAGAGCGAGAAGGATAGAGAAAGGATAAGTGAGAAAGAGAAAGAAGAGAAAGAGAGCGACGTCCCACGCGTGAGCGACTTCAATTTTAGCGCGCGCCGCGCTATTTTTACGAATACATCATCGGATGAAGAGCGCAGCAATTAATTGACGTCACTATAAGGATGAGCAGCGTAAGTAGCGATCTCTTATCCAGCGCGCCTCTGAAAAGACGGAGTCGATGCTCTTTGCCAAGCCGTTAAGGCCTTTAAGAGGCACTGCCTTTTTAATGGATGCCACCGAGGGCGAGTTAATCTGAATCGCCTCATTACTTATGAATATAAGTGGCAGCGATTTAATACGCGCGGCTGTAGGGTAGCCGATTAATCTACAGATGCTTTTGGTTTTTTCCACGAGCGCCTGACTGATTGGAATCGAATTTTGTTAAAGCATTGATACTTTTTTATTTAATTGTCAATCGGTTATTGGGATTCCTTGTGATCGCTCGCATAAAATATTTCGCGTCAATAGGCCACTCGTCCTTGATGCAAAATTCATGACGAGAGGTTTGAAAAACAATGAATGCAGAATGATCTTGGATCGTGGAGCCTGGAATGGTCCGCTTATACGGTGTCATTGTTTTCGCATTCCGCCTTAAAGTTAAGGTAGAATTTATATATCGTAAAAAGGTTTATAAAAAGACCCGGGGAACTCTGCCCGCGCCCGACGAGGCGATGAAGAGCGAACTTCTTTTTTAAAGCTTCAAGGCATTAAAGGGGTTAAGTGCACCTTTTTACCCGCGAATCAACATAAATCGAGGAAATCTTAACGCTCCCGGATATTATGGTAATTTTATTTATTTTAAAAATTCATTATAGTTTATTTTAATTGTAGCTATTCAAAATTATTAGTGGCTATTGCTCAATATTTCTGATAAAAAGAGATAATGAACATCTGCAGGATAAAGAAAAATCAATAAAAAAAATTTTTTTATTTTTAAATTAACAGAACAGAACAGTACGAATAAATTAATGAAACATAAATAAAAATCGTTAACGTGTAAACATTCTTTTTGCTCTAAATGTTGAAAAGTAAAATTATTTTTCTTCCACTTAAAACTAAAATTTTTTTATTCAACAATTTTCTCTTCGAAAATAAATCACTTTTTTAAGGTATCCCATTACTCGTCGCTCTCCTTTAAGTAAAGAAAAGCATTGCATTTAAATAAAATCTCAGTTTCGCCGACTATCGGCGAATGGAAAGATAGCTTTCAACACCTCTTTTACCGTATCCGTTTCTTTGTTATCGGAACAAACGATTCATTCATCCTGCCGCCTATTATCCGGCTAACGAGAACCGACGACTCGTGGGACAATTCGTTTAAAAGAGGCGAAGGTGAAGGAAGGAAAAAAAAACATCTGTTACTAATTCATATGCAATGCGCAGCCTCTCGCATTTGTCAAGGGAAAATACGTATTGCGTATAAGTCACACTTGTAGCTGGCAACTTTTGGGGAGGCGTGTGTGATTAATCGATTAAGAGGCCGGCCCGAGGACGCTCCTTGAATGGGATTTCTCCGCCTTGTCTTGAGGCGGCTCGCCGGCATGTTGTAAGGGACCTCGCGAAACAATTTGCGGGATCCAGACGTCTTTCTTTGGCCTACCTAAATTAGATTCTACGAGTCGAGGTGGCGAGCTTCATTTTTCTCTGCCCCGTATATCGCCTTTTAATAGGTGTTTTTGAATTTTAACGACTCCCAGATGGATTACTCTCGGCGGGGAAATTTATCGCCCTAAATCAGATATTAAATGGGAATTTAGTTGTTCATTTGCCTTTGTTTTTCTTTTCATTATTTTTTCGATTCTCAAATAAATATAGATACTTATAAATAATTATTTTTCGAAATAAATGTTCATAACTTTCTAAATCTAAATTAATAACATTTTTTAAATCCTACTAATTTGAGGACATTTTTTACTTGGAATACGTCAGTTTTGGCAACAAATTAATGACATTTTAGAAATTTCACTGACAGTTTAGTTACAAAGTTTAGTAAGAAAAAATGTGTAGTACCTGCGTATCGTACGTCATTTGAAAGCAGCATTGAAAAAGAAAACACGTTTGACCCTCTTAATGGTAGGGAGATTTAAGAAAATCTTTATTAAAATTGACGTCTCGCCAAACCTGACTGTTACTACTGGCATTAAATTGATCACAGGGATG
Source organism: Eurytoma adleriae (assembly GCA_900480045.1). Classification (NCBI taxonomy): domain Eukaryota; kingdom Metazoa; phylum Arthropoda; class Insecta; order Hymenoptera; family Eurytomidae; genus Eurytoma; species Eurytoma adleriae. The sequence continues at coordinate 51,952 of UXGC01000656.1, read as the reverse complement.
TGATCATTTTTTACGACTTTTTTCATTGTTCCATTTTAATTTTTTATAAAAGAATAAATTTGGTAAATGTTAAGTGGATTTTCCATGTAAAAATATACATAAAAGAGATAATCTTACCGTACTGTTTTGCAAAACGGAGTGCTGAAAAGGCAGTAAATGATTGGATTCGCTGCTGAGTTAAGAGGCGTCAGACTTTGAATGAAAGTGGCGACCGCTATATTAGTCTGCGACTTCGGTATGTGTCCGTAAACTTGCAGGAGATCAAACACGATGTACGGGCTCCAGCACAAGATAAACACTGAAATAAGGCACGATGAGGTAAACGTGTTGAAGATATATATATTGTAATGTTTACCCTTATCATATCGTGTATGTGTAACTAATAATTTTCAAAATTCAATCACGTCAAAGCAGACAAGCAGTATAAATTTCTTGAGATTGTTTTGTTAGTTATACGTGTAACCAAATTACTCATCAAATTAACTTTTTTATTTGAATGCTAATTAACTACGGATTTAATTAAATAATTTTTTACGAAACGTATACATTCCCATTTGCTTAGGAGTTGGGGCAGAAAACGCCGTGGAGAATAAATAGGTTATCTGTTTAAGCTAATCTTGCATTAACTTTTTTCGCGTTTTATTTTCACAGTTTAGCTACAGAAAGTTGGACTAAAAGGCCACAAAATGGATCGCAACTTCATTTATCTGCTTATCCTATTTCGTTTTATCAGTACAAAGGACGGAAGACCGAAAAAAAAATGTGAAATACCTTTTCCACATCTTACTTGTTTCAAGAGAAATCGTAAAAAAACGTGTACGCGTGGAAAGGTCGAAGAAAAACTATAATAATCTCGTATCTTCTTTTTTAAGGTGGACACATTTCGCCTTTATAAATTTAAATAAGAAAGTTAATTAATTTTGTGCGAAGTAACTTATTTCGCACTTTACCGCAAGTTTTTGTAAGTGAAAAAAGAAATTTTCTTGGTTCTTATGATAATTATTATTTATTACAAAAAGATTATATATTTATTTTGTTTAGAGCAGTATTTTTAAGCTTTCGAATTTTTGTGCATTTATTAGAAATTTAAACACTTCAACATAAAGTGTAAATTTATTTACATTAAAGTTTATGTCCAAAGTATCGCAGTAAAGTCGAAATTGAAACACTAACGTTACGAATAAAGTTTTTAATATATTCATCCCAGTCTTATTTAAGCAAACATAAAGCAACATATTTATCGTTACTTAAACGAGATATGAAAAGAATTCAAAAGACAATGTTTAAATTATGGGCTTGCCTTACAATTCCAAGATGAACCTATAAAACTCGTATTGACATTTAGTACCTATATAAAAAGGCGTTAAGTAGAAACAGACGGGTACGGTAAGACGCGGATTTGCAAGTTCTTGCAACTTTCCCCACCGGTAATAGGATAGTTTTTTTTAATTAAATATTATTAAATGCTTAATAAAAAGTACGAATTTTTGTTTAATAAATAATTAAAAATAATTTAACGTACAACTGATCGAAATAAATTACTAAATCGAAACAACTACTTGTGTTACGATTCCAAACGCGTGATAAAGCATCCCTGACAAATCAGTATTCAAACGAATTTCCAAACATATGTTAACAAATCGGAGCTCCACGCATCGCTCGTCAAAGTAAGTAATCAACGCTAGGGCTGAATGAGTTGGCAAACTATTTCGAATGTTGCCCTAATACCACCCCGTGGCTGAAAAGCGCCCGGAGCCTCGTCATTGCCTCGCTGCTCCTCTCATTATAGGCAGTACCGGGAAAGCTCCGAGCTTAATTCTCGGCCGGAAGGCGGCCAAACTCGCACGTACCGCCTTCCGCAATCGAGCGCCTCCGGCAATCGGGCAGATATCAAAAGGCCACGGGCGCGCGTGTGCATCTCGAGTTTCACCGTCAATTTTCGCAATTGGCTTGTCGCGGCCGACGGAGCGCGACTCAATGCAAGCGCGAAAAGCTCCGCGCGTCGCCGACTGAGAAAACAATTAGCCGCGAGGTTCCTGAAGGCAGTGGCTGGACGCAGTAATTCAATTTTCAAGCGGGAGACTTTCCTTCTTCGGGTGACTGCGGCAATTTTAAGGTAACGTTCTGATGAAATTTGACGAAAAAGTCGATTTTTATGCGACAATTTCGTTTTTTCAGGAGGCTTTTTCAGTTGAATTAAAATGTTGCTATCAAGATTTGTTTGAGCTTAATATATGAAACCACAGAAATTTTTTCAGAGCGCAAAAATGAATTTTTGTTTTCAGAATTAAAGATTGAATGCAACAACTAATTTTTGAAAAATGTTCCCATTATTCGCAAGAGGAAATAAAACAACTAATGACCTCACTCAAATTTTACATGATACATTCTAAACTTTCTAAACTACATACCAAACTTTTTATCTCTCTCTAAATATAAAAATTCGTACATTATAAGTCTTTCATTTATTTGATAAGTGAACGACATTTCTCATTAAATAAGTGCATCTAGATGAATTTTACTTATTGAGAGATCTCATAAAACTAAATATTACAAAAATTTTTATTTTCACCGCAGAACTTTACCTTAATTCAATCGCGGAATTTCGTCGGGCGAACGGAAGGAAATGGTCTTACGGACGCTTTTAGAGGTGATTTAAGGCAGTTAGCTGAGGAGTTTTTAAGAGTTCTATACAAGTCCACGTCTACTTTCCTTTCGTCTCGCGCGCTCGGAGAGCCCGCATTTTTCCCCGCGGAGCTTCGGCATTCCTTCGTTGTCACGGAGTCGGGAGGATTTATTGTTCTCCCTTTTGTCGGCGCTCATTGTCGAAAGCGCAAGCGGCGTAATGAAGAGCGGCGGTGCTATGCGCTAGCAGGGCTGATCGAAAAGAGTAATTTATTGGACGCGATGTGGACTTGGAAAATGGAACGTGGAATGTCCCCTACGTACAGTGCGTTAATTTTCTTTTGTTCGAGTTTGACGCTCGACTTTAATTTATGATTCGCAAGAGCGGCTTTAATTTTTTGTGTTAATTAAACGATGACAATGCAGTGATTGCTATGTAAATATTTTCTTTGAGCTTCGTTATTATTGTCATAAGCGATCACTTAAATTAGTTTCTCTTTATTGGATTGTCTTGCTGAAAAGTGAAAGACTCTTTTAATTAGAAAAAGCTTTATTAACGTTATCCCTCTTTGGGCGAGAAATGCTTTCTTTGCTGAAAGGTATTTTTGCAGTAAAAGCATTTGCTCTTTCAAACGAAATTTCATTTGAAAACTTTTAATATAATTCAAGAATGTAGTATTCTACTTTTATTAATTCCTATCTTACAGAACTTGTTGTTGGTAAATTTTATGATATATATTGTACACTAATTGATCAAGTAAATTTCAATTTACATATTTTCATTTAAATTTAATAATTTAAATTAAAGTGTAGAAAATAATATTTATAATAAACCTACGTAAAATAGTTATTAAAATCTAAGCATATTTGGAGAAATTAAATATCTTTAAGCTACAAGGTATAAATTAAGCTTTATAAATAAGTGCATCTTGCAGTTTTAATAAAAGTCCACGTAAATCATTTCTTCCTTATGCAAATAATTTTTTAATTTAAATTCAATTTAATTAAAGTAGTGCAATCATTTCAACTGATACTCAGCCGTAAAATTATAATAATTTTAATAATTCCAATTTTCAATTAAAACTTAAAACTTTAACAAAATTTCGTGCAACAAACTCTTTTTCTCTCTTAAAAAGAAAAATCGAATTCCCGTGCATTACGAGCATCGTGAAGCGTACTAAAGGAGAGACTACGTGAAACCCGCCGTCGGCGTGTCTTAACGGAAAATTATTCAGACTCTCATCGCGCTACCAGCGAGCTGAGCCGCGTCTTATACAAAAGACTTCCGCGCGTAACACTCCGCCTAAGCCGGTGGGGTTAAATCGAGCGGGCTCGTTCGCGCGGCACTTTGCTCGGCACGGCGTATATAACTCGGCGGGGCGTCACGACCCCGGCGGATCGCCGCGACCCTGACAAATGCGCCGCGCATTTTTCCCGGCCCTCGGCGCGGTCAGTCGGAAAAATTCGCCCGACGGAGACGGAAGCAGGAAGAGGGAGAGCCGCCCGCGGGCCGGCCGCTCGGCTCTTACCCTCCCCGGCGCGAAGGGATTTTCCGCGGCGGATTCCCGAGATCCGCGTCGGATTTCGACCCCCTTCCCTCCCGGACTTTTTCCTACCCTCCCGGCGCTGTTTACCCTCCGTGGCGTGGCAATCGCGCCGCGGCATCGCTTTTCAGCGACGCGATTTCGCCGCGCGAGTGAAAGCGACGCGGTGGATTTATTTAAGACTCGCGAGCGCTCGGTTATACTGGCTTTGATTTCTGCCGTTTTTTCCTGTTTTATATTGAGCGGGGCAGTAAAATTTCGCCGGGCGATAAAAAGCTCCGGTAATGGGCCGATTGACGTTCGTTTTCGTGCGAGCGGGGGATTTGCGCTCGGGCGCCAGTCATTTTGGCGCGCGAATCGATTTTTATGTAAGCGTTTTTGCTTAAGCTACCCGTTTATTCCTTATTCTCGGTTGTACTGATCTACGGTATCTTTATAGAGCAGTGCTTCGCGGTTTATGACTTTACTTTGATAATGGACGAGGGGAGATGACTTCGAGTGGTCGCAATAGTATCCATTGTCAATGGAGATATGGACGTAAAGAAATCGAGAGATACAGTAGTTGAAAAAATGTTCATTTTATTATTCTACTTCTTTTTATTAAACATTGAGTAAGTTTTTTTTAAATTGTTTTTCTTTATTTAAGCATACGTATTTTATTTATTATGAAATTGTTATAGGTTTATTATTAATTTAACTATTATTATCCTTTTTATATCGTAAAAATAAGAGAAAAAGTAATAAGATATATTGTTATTTTTTTACAAGACATAATAGAATATATATTTTCCTTTACAAGGTGATGGTATCTTTTATTCCCTTCATAATTTTTTCTCGAATGATATAATAAGTTGGTGGGGTTATTTATTTGACTTGAGCCTTTCGTGATAAATTCAATCCCAAATTTTCAGGCAAAAAAGTAGAAGAAACCAGTATATTAACAATATCGTCGCCTCTAATAAAAAAGCACATTTCAGATTTCCAAAAAAGCCATATTTATAATTTAAAATTAAAAAAAAAATGTGTAATTCTGAATTTAAATACTACGATCATTATATTAGGTTTGAATGGAGATCTGAATAAAAAATCTCTGTAAGCTTTATAAATTTAGTAATCGTACGTACATATTGTTTTAGGAGAATTTGAAGTTTGAACGTGATTGGTGTGTAAATTAAATACTAACTTTACAATGTCCATCCATAAAAAAACATTAATACTGCCTTCATACCTATTCACCAAAAAGAAAATACAAATAAAATTATCGATAAAGGAAAAACACCTCCGGGCTGCAAAGTAATCCAAGAACAAACGGCAACAAGAAACGCACTTCCATTAAGCAGAGTCGGCAAAGTAATCCAGCAGCGTTATCTCACCCAAATCCCTTTAGAATCTGCAAAAGCAGGCCGCGAGACTCTACTTAATCGCTTCCGCAGTTCGCTCGACCTCCCCGATGCCGTAAACTCGGGTGAATCGCGATGCGGGGTAGCGCGGGGTGAACGTACTCACCGAAAACGATGACGAAGGTCATCTTGACCGTTTTGATCTTGGCGCGCGGTATGAGGCCCCGGGAGGAGGCGCGCCTGGTGTCGCGCGTCGGGTCCTGCCTCAGGGCGCTGCTCTGCGCCCAGATCGTCCAGACGATCACCGCGTAACAGCCGCCGATTATCACCGTCGGCACGACGAACAGCGTGAAGCTCACTATGCTCATGTAGATGCGCCAGTTAGTCTCGGTGCCGAGGTCGATCCAGCATTGATTCGTTCCCTGATGGGTAAGTCAGTTTTATCAAGCTTTGTTTTCATTGAGGAAGTATTTTTTTTTAACGAGGGCTTTGTAAATGGGAGAAAGTTACAAGTCGTTTATACGCTTATTGCGCGGTATAAGTTCGTGCTGTTACGTCAGAGAGTACTCTAGTAAATCGTAATAGTTTGACGTTTGGCGCGTCAATTTTTCAGGCTCTATTCCAAATGAATATGTTTTTCGTTTAGTTGAGGGGGTAAATCTGGAAAAAAGTTTAGGTATTAATATCCTAAATTTGTTTTTGTGGTTTTTATGTGGTTTAATTACTTTTCAAATGTATTCTAAAACCTGCGCGAAATTATCGATTTAACAATTAATTAGAAGCAGGCTTGTCTCTTTAATAAAATTAAGGCAGTAGTTACAGGAAGACAGTAAGTACAAAGAAAATAAAAGTAATGGTAAGCGTCATTTTTTTAACTTTTTTATTTTCTGAGAATTTGTATCAATAGACCGTAAAGATTTATCAAATTACAAGCACTAAATAATAGGGCTGAAAATTAAAGTTTAGGTGCTTGACAGATAAAAAAATCTATTTTTTTAAATAAACAATAAATCCCAAAATAACTTTATTATTTTTATAATTATTATGTAAAATGTTAAAGTAACATTATTATTTTCATTACCTTGAAAAAGTCATTAATTTCTGCGTGTTATATGCATTAGTTTTGTGATCAGTAATTTGTGTCATAAAATATTTTCAGTAAAGTTGAGAAATTTATGACTAAACTGAATAGAACAGCGTATTATCAAAGACAAATTCAAAATTCTCTGCGGAATAAACATCATTTGCATAAAAAAAAACGTAAAAAAGTGTAAGGAACAAAGCTCTTTCCGCGCGTAAAAGATAAAAACAGCATGCTAAGTTTGTTTACATAAAATTAAAATTTTAACGCAAAATGCACGTAGCGCCTTTTCTCCGGCGCTCCCCCGATATTGCAATTACGCCGTTCGCCGGGCGTTATTGTCCGCAAAGTTACTTACTTTTTCCAATACACACTCACCTCGACAATTTTCTCCTCGTACAGGAAAATCATCGGTACGCTGAAAAACACGGAGATGCCCCAGGCGGCGGCCACCAAAGCTCTCGCTCTGCACCCTGCGCAATCGAAATGTTATTATGACCGGCGGTGTTGCATTAAAAAACGCTCGATTTTAATCAAGTTTATACCCTATCCACCGTATCATCCAAAAAAGACAGAAGAAAAAAATAATTCTAATAACGAGAAGTTTGCTGTAGCAGACTGCGATCGGGAATTTGTTTACGATTCCCCGCGGGCTAAGTTAACTCGTTTGAGCTTTTTGCGCGCGGGACAAAACTACTCGTCTCATTCTCCGGCTAATTTGTACTTCATTAACGAAACATGAAGACGTAAACGGGCCGCTGGTTCAAAGAACAAAACTAAGAGAAACAAAACGAATCTCTCGTGTACGAGAAAAAAATCGACATAAAATCGAACGAAACTCGCTCGGTGTACGTTCCGCCGGGATCTCATATCTTAATTGAAAACGGGTTTCGCGTTTTCACTTATGACGTACGCCCGATCCGATATTGCGATGCCACACACGAGTGAGGGTACGCAATGAAATTTAATAAAGTACGTAAAGCATTTTTCGCCGGCGGACGGAGAGCTTAAAGAGGAATAAGCGGAGCGTCGGGGCTTCCTCGCGAGGGACTCGGTTAAAAAAAAGAAAAAATGAGAAAAAAGGAGGAGAGGAGAAGAACGGCGCACACGCGGATGGCAGTCGGATGCACGCGTAAAGATACCAGTCGGATTATTCAACCCGAGTTTTACGAGGGTCGCCCGGAGCTAAGACCGCGGCGAGTCATCGCACGGCTCCCGAATGTCTGCCGGTGACGAGTTCGGGACTACGTGAAGAAGTACCGGATCGTTGATTTTTTAAGGAATTTTTTTTTTTTAAAGTTAGTTTGTTTTTGGAAATACGGATTTATTTATTTATTTCTTCATTAAATTTACTGACACTCTTTCCTAATCTCGTTGTAAGATTTTTCGCGTGAAAAGTGAGGAACTCGTTTACTAGTAGAGTATAAGTACTTAATGTAATACCAAAAATATCGAAAAAATTATCTCTAAAGTGAGACAGATCATTTTTATTTATTTATACTAGACTGTAATATGAAAAAGTAAGTTTTTCTATAAACCATGATAACATTTTTTATAATCTCAATTCGGTGCAATTTACATTTCTGAAAATTATCAACTACAATACTCTTTCTCTGCCATGTAAGGTTTTCTCTGCCTCGAATAAATAGTACCTATTTAAAATAAATGAATTCAAAATCCATACTCCGCAGAAAGTCGAAACTTGAAAGCTCTCGAGTCAGCCATTGCGGCGCGCAATACGAGTCCGTCGATAAAGTGTTGACAGCTGAGATCGAAAACGAGTATAACCCATGGCGAAGGGAAAGAGTCGCGCGGCGGATACTCACAGCTCCTGGAGAAGTTCATCGGTCGGGTTATCGCGTCGTATCTGTCGATGGAGAGGGCGACGAGTACGTAGGTGGAGCTGTAGGTGACGACGGCCTGCATGAACCTTATGAGCTTGCAGGCGATGTTGCCGGCGTACCAGGAGACCGTCGAGCGCCACACGATATCAGTCAGCACCGATATCAGACCCACCATTAAATCTGCAACACGAGGTACATGCGTCTTTATTAAGGGGGAAAAAAAGAGACGCGTGTTACTCCTCCTCAGAGGAGGAGTCCTCCCCTAACCTCCCGCGCGCTCAGCGATCGCTGTATTTTGTTCGCGGGATAATTAAGTGGATTGCGGTGTTTATCTTCTCGGTGGCGTTGTATATTCCACGTGCATTGCCCAGATCCCCCGTACTATAAATTGGGACACTTTTAATGGATGGTTTGAGAGGTAATAAAGATACATGTGTTGTGTTTTAGGACCGAGGGACGGTCAGGAAGTTATATTTGATTTGTAATCGCATTACGTAAATTTTACTGATAACACTGTCTAAAGTTACATCTCAATTTTTTTAAATGGAATACGTATTTTTCTAAATGTACTAGAATCGAAATATATGAGTATACGTGACCTGTTATCTAAATATGTAAGGCATCTTAATAAATAATTTTATCTGTTTTTTACACAATAAAAAGTCTTTAAAATATTCAGCAATTAAAAAATAACATCTTTATTTAAAAAAAAAGTAATTTTTTCGAATTTTTCAAACAAAACACTATATTATTATTAAATAACTTTTTAAACATTAAAGTTACTTTGCTGTAAACATATTTTTTATGATTTTAAAAATTTTATTTTCTTTCAATCTCGTTACTCAAGATTAACCCTTTTAAATTTTTTTTATTTACGCCGCTTCGATGCATCTTTATGCGTGGTTTACTATATCGAAGGCAGATTATATGCATTTCATTAAAATTGTACATTCCGCTAATGTAAGACCGGCCTTTAACATAAAACTTTGATAGATAAATCGATATCTCTTTGTTCAATAATTATAAAAACGCAACAATAAATAATGACTTTACTCATGTGTGCGCTCCTGTGTCCTTAATAAATTGTCTTATCGCCAATAAAGCGTGTACCGCTTCCCTCGCGTCGGCGGCAACAGAGCGCACGCACGCCCGAAGGGAGTATAGAGCGAGAAATTTAATCGCGCGTAAATATCAATTCATATATTGTTATTCGAGGAATACACACTGCGCCGGCACTTGCGCCCCCATTACGTCGTAATTTTATTGATGAATATCTTTTAACGGTCACTCCGCATAGCAATTTCGTAATCGATGCATCCATTTACGACGCGCGGGCTTATCGTTACGACATCGTCGTCGTTAAAACCCATACCTCGCGCCGCCTCGGACGAAAAAATAAAAGAAATTCCCTTAATCATTCCGGCCTATTTTTCAAAAATTTATCGAAAGTCATTCGATTGTTTCTGCATTGTCGATTTGCATAGTCATTCGGAAAAAAGAAATGAGCATTTGTTTTTGAGGTAACAGCGCCGGTGCTTTTTACGCGATTGCTTTGCTTTCCGTGGACGAGCGATAAAAAAAGGAGAGGGGGGAAAAAATCAAGTTCTGCTTTTGAAAATCGATTTGATTGCCAATCTACCTTTAAAAGATTTTTATAACCCACTCGCAGATAGATAGAATAGGCGAACTGAACTGGCCGCGCGATTGGAGTCGTAAAACTTTGACAGTTTTTAAATTATGCAGTCGGGAGGTTCCCTGATTTTTTTTTTAATTCGGACAAAACTTGTTTCTTTTTTTCCAATTTTCCACCGTTTGCACAGTTAAAAAAATATTAGCCGTACATTTACGACGCGATCGAGCAAACAAAAGAAAAAAGAAGCGCAACGAGAAAGAAAGGAAAATCGCTCCCGTAATCCCGGGCTTACGGAGATTTTCCCGATTCTAAAACGGTACGCCAAAGAAGAAACGTGCGCCATCCGAGGCGCCCGGCGATGCCTATAAGTTCTAAGAAAATATTTATGAATCAGACATTTTATCCCCGAGCGCTCGAAAATTCCATACACCGGAAACAAATAAACGCTCGCTGTTGTTTCCCGAAATCTGAAATCCATAAATTATCCTTAAAGAAACACGTCTATCGTCTCTGTCCTGATACACCCGTCTTATACATCGAGTCGAGAAAAAAAATACACGTAAAAAAAGAGGAAGATAGGGAGACGGAACACCACCGGCGATCTTTCGAACAAAAGGGGATCCAAGGGAGGGAACGCGAAAGAAAGAGAGAGAGAGAAAGTGAGAGAGAAAAAAAAACAGGAAGAACCAGGCCCTCGTTGATTCCATTCACGAACCTGTCCCGGGCGCGTACGCGCGAGTATGAAGGAGGGAGGGCGCGCGAACGAGACGAACATTAGGCGGCACAAAGGGGCGCTTAAAATTTAATTTACATTTAATTAGGAGCGCGGTGCCCGCACCCCTTGAAATTTAAAGGCGCTGAATTGATTAGAAGGCCGGGGGGAAGGGGGAAATTTCAGCGGCGGGCATCATTTGCCGGTGACCGGCGAGAAAAGTTCGCTTGCTCTTTTTACACTCATTTTGCAGGATGTGATGGTGTGAGGAGGAGGGTATCGCGGGGATTTTATTCTGTAACGCCGGGGCCGAAGTGCTTTCGCGGTGGGAACGCGTATACTGGTAAGTAGAAATTTTTTATGATGTTCGATCACGTTGATTCACGTTTAAAATTTTACAGAAATAACTGATTTTTCATCTTTTGATGTTTGTTGATTTTATAATATGTAATGTATGTAAAAAAGAGTTAAATTGGGGTTTTTTTAATCGATATTTAATCACAAACTTTATTTGCAGAACTATTGGACTATATGGAAATAAATAATGAATTCATATTTTTATTGATATTTATAACTGCTTCGTAATATCTTTTAAGTTAGTATTAAAATTTCTTTTATTTAATGAAGAAAAAATTATCAGCCTGCACTAAAATTTAATTGTGTTTAGCGTACTGAAAAGAATTAGATATGTATTACAAACTACTTACCAAGGTATATTTTATATTATATACCAACCTTCAAATTTTCTGCCTAAGGCTAAAAGATCCGCTCAGTTTTTAATCATTCAGAAAGGACGCGGGCTAGCTATAAATAACTTACTACGTCAAAAAAGTTTAGGTGGATAAATCACACAAATAATAAAATAAGGTATGCAATATAATTTTTGTTTTTTCATTTTTATCATTTACTATATTTCTACATTTAGTAAAAGTTCATTGGTGGCAGAATCAGCAAATTTTGAAACTAACATAAAAAATTTACTGTGCGGTATTAAATAACTCGATTGAAATGTTTTACTAAATTTTACAAACAAGGTACATTTAATGACGCAGCTCACCTCGCATTGCAATATATATTAGAAGCACAAATAAAACATTTTATCGGTTTCGTTTACAAAATCGTAAAACTTCTTAATTAAACCATTAAAATTCAACGTTTGAAACAAATACAAGCGCGGCCCAATCCCCGTTTAAAACCCACCGAACATGATTGAGCAGCGCGCAGACCGTAATTTTACGTCCCTCGGACCGGGACAAAATTATCGCGACTCCCAAGCTTCTTCCGCGGGCGGTGGATCCACGCCTCGGGCAAAAACGTCGCGCCAATTCGGTTAGCGCGAATCCGCGAGTTTAACGACTGGCAGTACTCGACGACCGGCGCTTGATTGGCCGTCGTAAAGCTCGCGCGCAAATTCTTGCTGCTTTATCGCCGCGGTCGATTGGACGAGTTTCGGATACACGCGCGCAAGGCCCGAGGCGCCGCGACTGCGTAACTATTCGCTTTATTGGCGCGATAAGGCTAATGAACGAGGAGCTTCCGCTGGCAGCTGTTTTTCGTTTTTAATCGCGAGGCAGGACGAGGAGAATTGATTTATGAGCGCGAGGGGGTTAATCACCCTTTCTGGAAGTGCACGCGCGCAGTTTATGGCGACGGCGGAGCGACGCGCATTTTTAGTGCAATCGCAATCACGCGGATGAGATGTTTGGCTGGAGAGTAAATTTTGGTTCTTTCACCTTTTTATTTGTGCATTTATCTTTGTTTTTCTTTAATTTCTGGAATTACTGAATTAATTAATTAATAAGCGTTAAGTTAAGTGAAAAAACACATGGCTGCAATTTATTATGCATTGAATGAATTGAAGTTATTTAATTTAATCGAACTATAAGGAAAGTAAAGAAAATGTAAAAAGGACTGTCTGACAGTAGACAGCCGAATCTACTTCCATTCCATTCACGTAATCTTGGACAATTTCCACAAGTCATTGTTTCCATTTTCATGGTTATTCGACTAGTCAGCTTTTTAAATTGAAAAATTAAAACTTTATGTTGTATCGATGGCGCACTTTTTTAATAAAATATAACATATTCTAACAAAAAAAGGATCAATGTAAGAAATTTTTAAGATTATTGTTACAAGAAACGAAAAAGATTGAATTTCGATTTTTACATATCTACAGGCAAAATAAAAGCGTTTCAATGTTACACCAGCTGATATCATTGAAAAGCAAAAGGTACAGGAATAAAAAATTGAATATACGCCGTAAGACGTGTGACTTGCTTGTTGAGGCCTAACACAGTGGAAAACTGGTAATAAATAAGACTGAAATCGTGACAAAGGAATAAAAGCAGAAAGGATAGGAGTAGGCGATTTTCAAGATGACCGTATGAGCTTGACTTATCCTAAGTGCGCGAATCCGCGCGGTGTATTCAACGACAAATCCTTGATGTACAACGCTTATTTTTCTTACTTCTCGCCGGCTGACTTTCCGTTATCTCCGGCGTGCCACACGGCTCTTTTCCGTCTCGATCCATTTTTTTTTCTCTTTTTTTTTCTCTGTGCTCCTGATAAGTGTTACTTTATACATCCACGTATTTACGAGTGTCCTTTTGTCCGTTACGTTGATTCGACCGGACAATAGCTTTTTTCGGCAAATGTGCGATAAACTAAGCGCTTCTTGTTTTATATGCCTTTTCACGTTTTGATGCTTTCTTTTGAAATTGATTGCATTTTAAGGTAAGCGATATTTTGTTAGTCAACAAACTGAATGTACAGCATCTGTTGTCAAAGGAATTTAATTAAACGTTCATTTCTTGTTTATTTGTCTACGCAATGACGTCAGAGTAGTAATATTACTTCAGTTTCTCTGTATTTCTGGTCACGAACTAGTGACATCTGGGTAAGATACAACCGAGATATTCTAGGTAGCTGGGAAGCTTGTCAAATTTATTTATGATTTTATTGAGTTGTTTTAATTATCGATTTAATACTTTTTTATTTAATTGCGCTCAAAAATATGACTCAAAAATATGAAAAATTGGAAGTTATGAGTAGTGAATTATTAATAAAAATTCTGACTGATGAAATGTTGATTATAAACTGCAGCTTTTAGCAGCTTTAGCAGCTTTTAGCAGCTTTAGCAGCTTCTAGCAGCTTTAAATATTTAAAATGGATATAGACTAACCTGCGAAAGCGAGTTGTTTGATGAAAAAATTCATTCGTGATTTTCTTCTCTTTCCAAAAATTAATCCTACAAGCACAGCCACGTTCCCAATAACAATCACAGCAAACAGTATCCACAGAACAGCAAATTGTTCAGTCTGAAATGCAGAAATAAAACATAATAAATTATATCATTTTATTCAAGTAAAGTAGTTCGCAATTTATAAAAATGCTTTAAATTTTAACTTGTAAAAAATCTACTGAATTTCAAATTTAATTTTGTTTTTCGCTCGAAAAATTATGTCCCCTAATAAAGTGTTTCAGGATAGTATCGGTAATCAATCGATTAATGAATAAGCTTTTCATATAATTCTATCATTTCATATGCATTTCATCGACTATCAGTAGAGATTAATTCAATTAATTTAAAGTGAAACATCGATGATTTAATTTATTCTCCACTAATACTCGGTATACAGAAATCGATTTTTAAATTTTGAGGTACTATCCGCATATTGTATGAAAAATTTCTTATTTTCTTTTCATGAAATTTTTATCCAGTAATTTTTATCGAAAAACATTTTTTATGAGTGGTCCGCAGTATTCATCGGTTTATTTTGCCCTTCCTTTACAACTCTATATTCGCAAAAGAAATATCACAATTTATTAAAAAAATTGTTCCACGTAAAAAAATGAAACAACTGATGATTTTGTACACGAAATCCCGAACACGTCGTATCCCATAAAGCAATACATCAACTCCATTCGCCACCCGAAGTATATAAAAAAAGTCGCGCATCAGTCGGGTAAGTAGATACGTCGCGCGCCCACCTCTCGCCCATACCGTGGAAAAGGGACCGGCAAAACGCAAGCTATCCCTTTTCTTATAAATAACCTTATGAGCGCGGGTCGCGCCATTTTTCAACGATAATTAATTGACTGATACACGAGAGCCCGGCGTTAGCTCACGCGCACCGAACACGTGGGCGCACTTTTGCGCGTACGCGCGTGCATCGTCACGCAGAAAACCCCCCGTCGCGAATTTTCGTTTAAATTTAAATGCCTATTTATATGCCCGCATGGATCTTTAATATCGCTTTAAGTTGCGCTATCGCATAAAGAGGGGCGATTCCGAAAATACGGACGCGTGCAAACATCTTTTGATACGCGAGCCCACGCTGGATGTTGCTCTTTCATTTTAATAAAACGCGTATTTCTTTTACACCGAGCTGTGGCGGATAAATTATTTTTTTATTTGCGGCGGCGGATTCGCTTAGTTTATTAGCAACGCGTTGGCCGCGCCGAAATAGATTGTCGAAACTAATTTTGTTAACAGTTTTATTTTTGAAGTTTTGAACTATTTTTTATCTATCGGTTTCGTGAAATGAGCTGCGATTATGAAATGAGGTTAAAAGATTTAGAAGATCATTAATTTTAAAAAGTACAGTATTAAATGCAATAGCTATTGTATTAAATTTAAAAAAGATGTAGGAAAAATGCTATTATTCAGCTCTTACTACAATTGTGCTGCTTTTTATAGTGGAATAGAAAAACACGAATTCAAGTATTGTATTTCATTCTAATATTTTACTTGTTGCACTCTATGGTATCGCAATTTTTGTAGATCTAATTCAATTAATTATGTGTCATTATTGAATTATTAATTAATTTTTAATTTAATTATATCATTTTAATCCATATTACTTTCAACTCTTCTAGTGTAAATTTGAAGAGGATCTACTCAGCTTAAAAAATGTTAAAATTGCAGTTTAAATTTAAATTCATTTAAGACCAATATAAATTGCAAAACTTCAAAAAATGAAGCTGCTACTAAAATGATGAAAATAAGAAGGGAGCGCAGTATCATTTAAAGCAAAAAAACGACAATTAAATTTCAAAAACATTGCCACTGTCCATGGAACAATTTTTTTCTTAAAATGCAAATTATTTAACTACGCATAAATCAGGCTTAAAACCTAAATCCCTCGTCGCGCTGCAATAAAATCAAAATTTACTATCCCCTGAAAAGTAACTCAGAGGACAAAACGCACCGCTCGCAAAAACCCGCAAAAACGTCCGGGGCCATTAATATCCAGGGCGCAAAAGAAGCGCCTTAAGCGCCTCTACTAGAACGGCTCGCGCGCAAAACACAGCAGGCAGCTGGGCAAAATGAGAAATCGGAGCGTCGCCGTTAGCTTTCGAGCCGGCGCGCGTAATTGCCTCGGACTCCGTCGCTCCTGCGTAAATCATCGGCGCGACGCACCGGCTGTCATTATATCGACGCATTGCCGTCGCCGCCGCCGCGCGTGTACTTTTTATGCAGCTCTCGATCTCCCCGGTGAATTGATAAATGGACCTCGCCCCTGTTAAAAAAAAAAAAAAAAAAATCACGCACCGGGAGCGCCGTACTTGCCACTGGAGTGTGCCGTCGGTTTCTCGCTTTTTCTTCTTATACGGTGAGAGGGTGTTGCATGCGGCGGGAGGTTTACGGTTACGGGAGGCTCGGTTGCGGGAGGGGATGTAGCCCTCATAAATCAGGGGAAGGCGTTGAGCCGAGTTTATTCGCTGCGGGCACTGATTTAGAGGGAACGCACCTTTGATCTTGGCCCACTTTCGAGGCGCGAGGATTGTCGAGAGGATGCGAGGAGTGGCGCCGGAGATTAATCAGGGGATAAGAAAGTTTTATCTTTTTGTTTTTATTTCGCTAGAAAATCTTACTTTACTTTGGGGGTGACATATGTCGTTCAGTATCGTTATTGACTGTAGCGATAGAAACGTTTTAATTATATATATATAGTACACATAATTAAATATAAATTAGAACGTCTGCACTGAGTAATAAAAATTAACGCAACTATATTTGATTTTACGTGTTTGATTGTTTAACGAAATACAATCTTTTTACATTATATTCAAAACAAGTAAAGTAATGAGGTGTGACATATTGTGTTGGATAATGGGCTGATAAAGATTTTCGTAATTAATTACTACAATATTCTGGCAATTACTTAACATAACGACGCGATTTCTTTTGCTTATAATAAAATATTTAAGTACGTCATCATTAATACGAAACAATATTTTAATTTACGAGCTTCAATTAGTATCGGCGCTAGTAGGGGACAATCAATTTTGATTATGAGCTTCATATGATTCTGTCAATTTTCATTAACTGCTTTGAAAGCAAACGCGTTTGACCCATCTCTGTAATAGTAATTATAGTCGCTGATATAAATTAATTAATATTACAAATATTTTGTAATATTGTAATTTATAATAATTACATATGCACCACTTTGAAGTCGTTAAAACTTCATTTTATTTAAACAAATTTATTATCACGTTTATATCGTCAATGAAGTACTGCATTAAAAATAAATTAACATAGTATTTCAGTAATTTCGTAATAGTTTATAATCAACTGTTGTGTATAATCAACTGTTCTGTCATTGGGAGTGTAATTTATATTTATAAATTATTAAGTTTTGTAATATTAGCAATCGATAATTAATAAATTATTGCAAATACAAACACGAAATTATCCCTGTTCTGTGTAACTTTACTAATACTTTGTTAAGAAAGCAAAATATTTGTCTAACTGATCACGTAAAGCCGGTTCCAAACTTTGAGAAGCCTAATCTTTTACAATCTTCAGTTCCAAGTTCACCGGCGTAAATTAATTTAAGAAGGATAAATCCGTTTTTCATATTTTTGCACTTCAGAAACTTAGTTTTTCTATTGTAAATTACTACAGATTATATATAATAATCTTAATATTTAATATTTAATTTTACTCTAGACAATTATATTATCAGATAATTCAATCCCGATGATCGTGTGTTTAAAAAAGACATAAAAAACTGTTATTGCAGAAATATTAGAAAACTTTACCTCGCAAACGAAATGACCAGCACATCCGCAGTACACAGACCTCGAGGCTTAACCGAAACACTCGGCGCTGAGCGAAATTAACTCCTATCCGTTAAATTCGCGTGTAAGCGGCGCGCAAACCTCGCGCTTCTTAATTCGACTTAAGAGACAAACGAACAAATAAACAGCCTGCAATCGCGGCGGCGGCTTATAAATAAGCGCACGTGCACCGGGCACTTCGCCGCCGCATCCGATGCCTCGTGCAATTAACCCCCCCGCCCGCTCGCTCGCCGGTCCGTAAATTCGCAGGCAAAACTAGGCTCTTTTGCGAACTGCGCCGCTGAGAAATTCGCATAAAATACGAGGACCCGCGCGGTCTTTACATACGAATGAGTTACGCGAGCGATGCCTTGTTTTCCTGATCGGCCTTTCGGAGTTACTTTGCACGGAGGATTTATTTTGGCTGCGCGCGGACTTACATTGTGCAGTTGATCCTGAAATAGTGATGTTAATGTTGCACGGTACGTTTGAGCGGATCGTGCGTTTCGTTGTAATGGCGACGATAGGGTATAAATTAAAATATGTTAATGAAGTAGGAGGATTAAGGGGACAAAGTGGAGCAAGTAAGTGGAAATGAAATGTGTGGAAAAAAGGCAGAAATCTTTTACCCATATGGGCTTTTAATGTAACTGCTAAGGCATGTAATTGCGAAGCGGCTTTAGGGCCTGTGACGCATGTGTTTTATTGCCCTACTATTTCAAGGTTTGTGATTTTAATAAAGATTTTTTTAAGAGTACACCAGAAAATCTCAAATGTTTCAATAATATTTAATTCTTCATAAATTTTTGTGTGCTAGAAATCTGCATATGCCGCAAAATGAGATTTAATGGGTTTGACTAATCGATGTCTAATGACTAAATAGTACCACAACTTTTTTAGAGTGCTTATAACACAGTTAGACCATTTAGTTTACTGGTCTGCTCTAAACCGCTTAAAGTTTTAATTGCTCATTTTACTATATTGCACTGTCAAACTTTTGCTGCAGTCTTAAAGCTAGAAACTGCTGATGACCGTAGTTATAGATTACACATAAAGACAAATTTGCATTGCTCACGTTTGTTGCGTATTTGCGACTTTCCCCGGCAGGCAGGTAGCAACAAATACTGAGTCGCCGAGCGTTTTCAACTTTTTAGCTAACTTTAATGGACCACAAATTCAAACAATCAAACACAGCGAATTTAAATACGCGCCGACAACGTGACGTTCATGGAGGTACCTTATTAATTGCGGAAATTAACAACTACGTTCACAGTCATCACGAAAAAAGTTGTTTACGCGAAATTTTTTATAAAAAAGAACTCAATAAAATTTCTACAATTTTGCACTAATTTGTGCTCGAGCGGAATATTCAAAGTTAAAAGGATATCCTACTAATTATACACTAATTTTACTAATGGCAGAAATTTCACTAATTAAGGTTTATTAAGAAAAGTCCTTAAGCGTTTCGTCGTGTACCCTCTAAATCTGAATATGTGAAAAATGTGAAATTCACATATAAAAATGTGACTATTTACATATTCGGATTTAGAGCGTAGAATAACATTTTTGGTAATTTCCCAAAAAATAAAAAATTGTAGGTATTTCACTCTAATCATTGAATGTTCACTGTCAATTCAGAGTGAGCTTCAAATGGTGCATCTCGCGTTCACTCAGCTTAGTTCGGTCATCGTTCACTCGAAATTCCAGTGAACACTCGAACAGAAAAAATGAGCGATGCCCGAAAAATCAGAACGAACTGCAATCATTATAAATCTTAACAGAAACATCTATTACCGACGTTAGTAATTCCACTATAAGAGGAGGTCCCCCCGTGATGTTTATAAAACACTCGCTGATCCAGCTACATCCCACCCCTTAGCAACTTATCTCGCTGAAAAAGAAGAATTCATTTAAAAAGAAGAATGAACGATCGGGGCTTAAAGCGCCCCGATACCGCGCGCGGTAAAGCGACGGGCGTCCCGTCACATCTCCTTTAAAGCCCCGAGCGCGTAGGGCCGGGCGCGCTCGATTCAAAAGGCGAGTTCGGATTTTTCACGAGCCTCGAAGGAGGCGGAGGAGGTAGGAGAAAAAAAAATAAATAAAAAAAAAGAAGCGGATCTCAGCGAGAGAAGGCCGGCGTCATTAAAAGACGAGAACATCCCTATAAATAACGGCGAGCGTGGGCCATCAATCTCTGCCTCCTGCGCGCGCCGATTCATGCCGAGTGTCGCGCTCTCTCTCCCTACCCCCGGCTCGGCCATTATTGCGTAACTGTTTCGCTCGCGGAGGGACTGCGCGCAGGAGAGAGAGGGAGAGAGCCCCGTCGCCGATAACAATCGTCCGTTAATCTCACCGGTCCGATTGCCCATTCATTTATGCCGCGCGTCGCGGCTCTTTTCAGCCGAGTCTCCCACCCCTGTGTATATCCAACTATTGTCGAGATAACGCCGCCGGATTTTCCCTCGAGCCCTTGCTTTTCTTTTTTTTTTTTTCCTTTCTCGAGGACGTGCGAGCTTATCGATTGATTATTGCTCATGGTAACAATTTTCAGGCAAGTGCCGATTGGACGACGAGGTGCAGTTCGCAAGTAGATGCTGAGTGTGTTGATAAAAGAAATCGTTTCAAAGGATACTTGATTTACGCTTTTTGGTACCTTTTAACGAAAGATACACTTTATTCAAGATTAATGACTTGAGTGCTCTGGTTATAATTAAAAATGTAAACGTGGAATTGAAAGCTTTAAAAGTTCTTCCGGAGATTATTTAGATATTTAAGTAGATAAGCTTTTGAGAAAAGTAATTCCAAGAAAACTAAACATTTACATCTGTAGCGTTACTCCTAACAAAAAAAGCTCGTGCAATTCATCAACAAAAACAAGCTCGTTCCAGACACCCCGCGAAGAGTGGCACATTTCCCAGGGTTGCAACAGAAGAAAGCATGTATTTCCTCGAAGAAAAGCATATTTCGCGGTAAAAAGATACACATTTTGCGAAATTCCTGCGCACAAAAAACACATCTCTTGAAATTCCTGCAAAAGGGCGCATATTCCAGGAGAGTCCCGCGAAAAGAAGTACGTTAATTAATTCGTCATTTACTCTGGAAAGTGTGTTTCTTAGTTGCAAAACTTCTAAAAGTGTGCTTTTCTTCATATAAATTTCTTCCAGTGAAAATTTCACTAATTTCAATTGATTTGCGAATAATCACTTATCGATAGTGATAAGTGCGCGACTGTTTGAAATTTTCACTGAAAGAAGTTTAGACGGCATGGTAAATTTGAACTACACTACTTTTCGTTGCAAGAAAAAACAAAATGTACTTTTGTTCTTTAGGAACAAAATCATTCATCAATCAAACTTGCACCTCGAGTTTCTTTTAAAAGCATACACGCAGAAACCGTTACGCTGCAATTTGTACATAGCAAAGCGTCGTCTCCAGCAGCCGGAAAAATTCTGCCATCGAACCAAATCGCTAAATCACCGGTACAATATTAACACTCGAGCGTAAGCGTATACGGCGCGGACAGTGGCGAAGGGATCGTTCCCGGGGCGTTTTAATGCCCGCCGCGTGGCCATAATCGTGAATCGAGCAAACGGCCGGCCGATGTCCTCCCCCTCGACACATTGGCCCGCGATCCTTAGAAACATACAGAGGCGGGCGCCCCGGCCTTAAATGGCGATCGGCCATCGGCGCGCGCGCGCGCCTCCGCGTTCCGGCCCTCCCGCCCGGAATAATCGCCGACAATTTTGATCCCGCTCGTGACATTCCTTCGGCCCTGGTATTTTGCAGAACTGGAGATTTTACCGAGGGGAGGCGGGGCTGCAATGATTCGTGCTTTTCTCGCTGATGGGGGCCGCCGGTAATGAGGTGGAGAGATGGATTATTTCGCGGCGAGTGCGCGGCAGGTGTTAATTGTTTCGAAAAATCGATTTTTTCTTCGTGGTCGAGCTTCGGTGGGCTTTGGAATTTTAACGATTGGATATATTGTTCGTCGGATGTTTCGCTCGTGTCGTGAATATTTGCACGAGGTGAATAATGATGTTGCGTGGATTTTTATGGACTTTAGCTTTTGGTCTGTCACGTAAATGATATTTTGAGCAAAATTGAACAATACTTGAATCAAGAAACGAAAAATTTAAAAGCTCGTGCATTTTAATAAAGGCTAGATATTTTAGTTATAGTATAGTAAAGCTTTTTTCGATATATGATTTTTCGTTTTATTTGTAAATCCTGTCTACGGTACACAAGAAAAATATTAAAATTTTTTTATAGTCTATCTCTTGAAAACCTGTTCGTATTAAAAAAAATCTGTTAGCAACAGTAGTTATTTCTCGTGTTAAAAGATCTATTGGTAATTTGTACTCAATTTAGATATTTTTCCTCTACAATTTTTAAAAAATCATGCGAAAAGTACGCGTTTTGCTAACACCAGCCACCTGCATTTAAAATCACTGGAAATCCAACTTGAACTCTGTGTGTGTAGCGGACAAGTTAATTTTCCCCGCGTGAAAAGAGGTAAATATGGGTAATAAAAAGTCAAAGCCGATAAAATTCACGTGTGCTCCCCCAGCTGCTCTCTCGTTTATTCCCTCTGAGACTCTTCCGCGTTCGCTTGCCTCCGCCACTCACAATCCACTTCACGAACGAAGGGTTGATATAGTGCGAGCGAGAAAAAAAGGAAGAGAGAAACATAGTAAGCGCAGGGGAGACAAAAACTACGGATACGGACAAAAAAGAACCTGGGATACATCGCACACTAATTAACTTAGATTTTTGTAACTCATTCAGAGTTTCTGGTTGATTCATTTGCGGAATATTCGAGAAGTGAAAAAAGGGTTATACTGTCACTGTGGTAAAGCGACTGTGGAAAAGGAAAAAAAATGTCAACGTCGAATGACGTCACTCCAGCGCTAATAATTTTGTTTTACATTGTCATTTGAATTACACGAATATGATTTATATGACTTTTGCAGTGCCAGTTTCCTAATTAAAATGTTCGTGATTTTCTGCATTTTTTATTTACCCAAGAACAATGATTAATATGTATGTACACCATTATAGATTTTCTGGGAAAATGTTTTTTGTTGAATTTTCTTTTATGCTGACTTTTAAAATAAATTGCATGCTACGTTCTTTCTTTTTTGCATATTCCATAATTATAAGTTAATGAAGTTTCTGTGTCTAAACAATAATATCGAAATATAAAGTAGTGTAATTATAGCAATAAAGTTATTTTTTATATAAAAAAATTAAAAATTGAGTTTGCTTGAAGAAATAGAAGTATTTATACTCCATTCATTTCGAAAAGCTTTTTTTCTCGTTATTTGCGGAAATTAAATTTATTTTTGTACCCTATATATTTTTAAAGTATCAGTTATAACATTGTAAAAATAACGACCGTTTTACACGTGTAATACTACAAAGCATCAGGTGAGATTCTAAATATGGATTTACACGTGTACCGATAACGTGGGATGTGTGTTTAATTATTCTTGATAAATGAGAGAAAATTCACGAAACTTGTTTCACAAAGTTTATAAATTATTGCACAACTCTACGAGTGGTTCACTTTGTATTATGTTTAAGGTGCACGGATTTTCGAAGGCACTAAAGAGGATGTAAGATTTCATTGATTTTGCTACAATACAACAGACAATTTCAATTTCTCAATTTTCTTTTGCTTATTTAGACTTTTTGTTGTGCAAACAATGAATATACGTTTGAAAAAAAAAGATGAAGTCAGAAATTTGATAGAGAACGGTAAAACAATTATTTAGGCTCCCTCCGGCTATGAATAACTAAAAAATATAGAGTCCAGGATATTCTCGACGCTTTTCAAAAGAGCTTGAAACACACGCAATTGTCAGAATAAACGAATTTGTTGCGATCTCAATGGTCGAGTTGATAACTCGTAAATAGAATTTGAAATTGCATTTCGAAAAAGATATCGAATGGAATACACGCTTGTCCACGCGTTGCCGCGTCATGTAAATCCCTTCTGCGTTTTGATTCAATTTCACCGCTGTATCGATTTCTCAAAGTAAAAGAGCAAGCCCTTTCGCTTACCTGCGGCGAAGTTTTCACTGGGGTAAAAGTTACCCCCATTCATACGCGCGCACTACCCCCTCAAGCTCTTCCAGATCACTTTATCCCTTTTACTGACTACACGGCTATGCGAGCATGCATTTAATCGATTTCTTTGCCTTGTTTTTAACGACGCTTGTATCGATCAGATTGAAGTTTCCCAGTGTGAGGAGATTGCGATATAAGACGGGGAGATTTAGCGAGTTTTTCGGACACTTAAGTTTTATGCCCTTTCTAGGGGGTTTGAATCCGTAGGATTCGAAAGTTTGAAATGTACCGAATGGAGTCCCGAATTTGGATTCAATTATCAGTTCAATAAAGTCGAACTAGCCGGTATTAGCGAGTCAATCAAATATCAAAATCGAGTTATTGGGTTATTGGATTGACACTTGATAATACGGCCCTAAAGGCAAAATATAAAGCTCGTCCAATCTCGAATAATGATGTAACTCAATGCACCTGCATTCGAAATATTGGTTCATATAAAGAAAAGCAAATAAATCACATGAACTTTGTACAATTATAATTTAAACGCACATTATAAATTATAATTAAATAACAAGTAACCGAATTGCGAGTAGCCACAAGCATACAAAAGTCGCGTGTAATGAAATGTCCTAACGAGTAACAGAATTGCGAATCGTGCAAGTATTTGAAAATCGCATGTAATGAAAAGTCCTAGAGGTGTTAATCTTGGCGCAAAGCGATTTACTACTCGAAATCGCAATACCGTGCTATTATCGCTAACTAACGCACAAAGAGTCGTCCACTTAATCTAATTCTAATTTGTAGAGCTTATAGCGTCAGAGGAATTCGAGAGAACTAGAGACACTACTGAATAGAGAGAGATAAAGAGAGAAAGATAAGGAGAGAAAGATAGAGAGAAAAAGAGAAAAAGAGAGAGAGACAAATATATACGCACTCTGCAAAGCTAATGGAGACATTCGCTGTTGAAAGAACTTAAGCGATGGCAGTTATGTTAATGCGAAATCCGGGAAGTGCGAGTTTCTACGCGGACCCGAGAGCTTTTGCTGAAAGCTTTTGCCGCGCGCAGTTTTGCGGCGGTTTCAAGGCGCGAACAGGTAATTCGAGTCTGATAGGGAGCCGTCGTAAATGAACGGTACGCGAGCTGAATGTGACGCACACGCGTTTCTGCACACTAAGCTTCGCTGCGAATGCCAGCGAATGGGGGGAAAAGCGTTGACGGCAGTGCATGCAGATTTTTTTTTACTCTCCCAGGGCAGCCTTTATTGTTACGCGCAAGATTGTTTCATCTTGGCGAAGTGGATTTTTATGAAACTGTGGAATATACTTTTTTTAATATTGAGGGATGAAAAAGTACACGGGGTGTGTAGTTCAATAGTTTTATTCAGTCGAATTCCGGGACAAAGATTGAAAAATT
The DNA here is from genome assembly GCA_900480045.1 of Eurytoma adleriae. Lineage (NCBI taxonomy): Eukaryota > Metazoa > Arthropoda > Insecta > Hymenoptera > Eurytomidae > Eurytoma > Eurytoma adleriae. The sequence goes on along the minus strand of UXGC01000656.1, from coordinate 26,622 downwards.
CAATCGGACAGTCTGTACCTTTGAAAATATTTTTTTTTCAAATTCAAGAAGAAAACCTTTTAACGATAGCAGTAGTAGCAACTTGGCTTAATTCGTAATTTTTGTATTACGTAACGCATTCACAAGCTTCATAAAAATCATCATGAATTTAGTTCTTTTTAGAAATTGAAGGTAGAGAATAAAATGCTATAAAATATTTCACTAATTACTCTTTGTTGTCTTTCTCAAAGGCACTTCTCATGCGGAATTTCTTTATTAAAAAGTATAAATCGTATACTTCTTTAAGCACATCTTTATAATAGCTTCGCGGAAAATCTTTACGAAAAAATAATTGTAATAAGCAGAAATAAATTTAATTATGTTATAACAAACATTATAAGAATTTGTTAAAAATGCATTCCCGTCATACGGACACTGTTGATTGATAATTATTAATAGACATTACAAAATTAAAAATATAAAGCAAAATATTTTTGAATCGAGTTTAAAATCTTCAGCCTGCTTACTACAGTTTGGTAAATAAGATAATTCATAATTCAAATTTGTAAATAATGTGTATGCCTTGTGTACATCAACTGCTTCTATCTTTCCAAGTATCAGCTTATCATCTCGACTTGATTTTTCTGAAAATAAGCTTTAGTTGATTTTTTTGATGAAAGGAAAACATCGTTGTTGTTGAATTACGGTGTCAGAACAACAGTTCGCTAATATTATAGTCGTTAATATTGAGCTGTTTATTATGCTCTGATGCCTCAATTTCTTATTGTGGACATACAAACTTTCTCATATCACGCGATTCCCTAAAAAATGCGTTTGCTACTAGTCTTGCTATACTCGTCTATTTCTACTGAAATGTGATTTTAAAATCCATTTCCTTCAATTGCTATATAATAATTGTTAATTCTTTAACTGTTCAATTCAACAATATGCTTTTGAAATTTGGGAAGAAAAGAAAAATATTTTTCCTATTTTCATTTTAACATTTATTAACAAAGACTGCAGTCTGTTAAAATATTTTGTAATCATGCTATCGTCACGGCGCAGTATGTCTATATCGTGTACGTTCGTGAATTCGCACAGTAATTTCAACATGCGACATCTTTGTCAATAAATATTGAATTAAAAACAGAAAAATACGTGTCGATTATTTATCAATATACCACCAGGCGTATTTAACAGAACAATGAACGAATGTATTTTTGAAAGTAATAAATGTAATCTTTTATTTCTAGCGCTATTTAACATTCTACCAATTTCTAATAAATTTTCCAAAATTTCACCGCAAACCCACTAAACCTAATTTCCAGAATCCCGAAGCTTTAAAAGTAAACGAGTCAAGGCTTCGAGATAAACATTCATCGTTTTCCGGCAATAGCCGCGCGTATCCCCGCTAAAAGCAGGGACGGCAATAAATATCCAGCGCGGCCAAAAATCGACGAAAGCTCCAAACGCGCGCGAGGATGGAGAGACAGAGAGAGTGGGAGAGGGAGAGAGAGTCGTCCCCGTCAATGCTCGGCGCGACGGCCATCGGACAAATTCATCCGCGCTCGTAAATCTCATTTCGCAGCCGGGCGGCTCGTTGAAGACGCGGCGCACGTACACGCCGCCGCCGCCGCCGGCGCATTTAATCGTCATTTAGCCCGTCGCTCTTAGAAATCCGACGCGCGCCCGCGGGGGCCCCCTTTATGTGTCCGCGCGTCGCATTCGCCGCCGGCCGTTGGCCACCTCTCCTCTCCTTCGCGGGAAGTCGCCCCGAAATTCTCGTCGATTTATCGCCGGCTGTAAGGCGCGCATTCGTCACTTTTTGCCCGAGAGCGAGGAGGGAATTTTCGCATACGGCGAGTTCTTTTGTCGCCGGGTTATTATGTTGTTCGCGTTGAAATTTCTTTGTGTCGGGCTTCCTTTTCTTCGCCGCCTTTTTTTCCCTCGGACGCTACGCCTCGTTTGGCAAGAAAGCGCGATAGGTCTCCTCGAGAGCCGTATTACCTGTTATTTCGAGGGCTGTGAATCAGGCGCGGAGAGAGGCGGGGCCTTGGATAAACGTTAAAAATTTCGCGAGACATAAATTGTTCCCTCTCGTTACTCCGTCGCTCAAACGGCCAAGTGGATTTGCATCGGTATGTGAAACGATATGGCTGCACGGCGGCAGAAATCGATTCCACTCTGTCCCGACGCTCCTGCGTCTATGTATCGGCATTCCCGCTGTCCGGAGAGAAATGCCCCTCGTACACAGCAATTGTACTTACATCCAGTATTTATTGCGCACCTAACGTCGAGAAAAATAAATTCTTTAAAGTTAGATCTCCTTTTACAGCCTGGAACGGGGAGTTAGTGCTTGTACCAGCTTCTTTATTTTTGTATATATTTATAACGAATAAACTAGGATTAAGAAAATTTTCTTATTTTTACACTTTGCAGATTTATTTATTAATTTACTCGGTTAATAAAATTGCAGCGAGTATGATGTTTGTACTAAGCAATTCGTAGACTCAACTTCCCCTGCGCTCTTTTTTTACAGGGTAATTGACTTTTGAGAAGGTGAAAAACATAGGTACTGTGTAACTTACCAAAGTTAACTAATCAGATCGCGTGCTCCACCTTCTCCTATGTTATTTTGACGATCATAAACTTCCGTAGGTTTCAATGTTTACCAAGCGATAACTTTGGGAGTTTGAAACGCCTAAATCAGGAATTTCAAATAACCAGGTATAGAGAGGAAGATCAATCGTTGCAATTAAAAAGAAAAAAAATGAGACTTGGAATTTTATTATTTATTAAATGTAAATACCTTTTGAATTTCTAAAAGTCAAGAAAGTTATAAAATGAGTCTCGCCACATTCGTCTTTTTCTACTTAACTAGTCCATTAAATTTGCAGATTTTTTCCGTTGAAATTTCAGAAAGCCACAGTTATTTCAATTATTCAAACTACATCTCTAAAATGTGTCTCGCCACACTCGTCTTTTTCTACTTAACCACTCCATTAGATTTGCTTTCATTACTGCTTGGACTATTAATTAGTGAGATAATCTACTCATTATATAATCTACTCTGCAAAATTGTCTATTTATTTTTAAGTATCCTGGCACACTTAAGTTTTGAATTCATTTCAACGTTAAAAAAGACTTCGGCATATAAAAAACAAATGTGGTATATTTCTTTTCATTTAAGTGTAACAATAAACGCAGGAGCTAAACCACCTGAAGCTTTACAGCCCAGCATTCCGATTAAGGGCAGCGCAACTATGCACTAGTTTGCGGCCGCGCGGGGACTCCTAAAAGAAAACCGTAAGTGCGAAACAAGCCGTCGTAACGCCGCCTGGGAAAGTGCACCGTTATTAAACAAACAGCCGTCAAGCAGCGAGGCTCGACCCTTCAGCGGCGCGAGGTCCCCCTTGAAACGGTCGCAAAATTGGCCGTATACGGTATGCTAAGGCCAATTTCCCGACAGGGCGTTTGTTAAAACTGCGCGCCTCGAAGAAAGTGTAGCCAGCTCGCGCGCGGACGGCGGAGCGAGAAGGACTTTGCCGGTACGACGGGACGTTATGCGATGGATACGAGTCCGGAGCTGCGCGCGCGGATGGCGCGACGATTAAATTGGCGTGTTTACGAGCAGAGACCGCGCGGCTACGTCGAGCCGCCGACCTGGATACACGCGACCGGCTCGCTTTGCAAGCGGCCCCGTTGACGACGAGACCTCCCGTTGCCGGCCTTTGCGCTCCAGGTGCGGGATACGACCGCTTTGTTCGCATGTGTGATAAAAAGTGCGGACGTCGTGTAATCTGTAAGTGACGAGTTCATTAGTAGCGGTTCTTTCATTCGTTGACTTCTATTTGGTACACTTTGTAGGAGAGCGCAAAGCATTTCTTTTAACATTCATGGATCTATTTATAAAAGAAAGCAAGCAAATAATCGCGAATGGGGACCGTCTTACTCTCGAACTTGAGTTGAGCTGGAAAAATAAGTAGACAGTTTTAGTGTGCAAATTTCAGCGGAAAAAACAAATATTACTTGCGCGCGTAGCGCACTGCTAATCTAATGGACTAGTTAAGTAGAAAAAGACGAGTGTGGCAAGACACATTTTAGAGATGTAGTATTTGAATAATTGAAATAACTGTGGTTTTCTGAAATTTCAACGGAAAAAAACAAACTTTACTTGCGCGCGTAGTGCGCTGCAAATTTAATGGACTAGTTAAGTAGAAAAAGACGAGTGTGGAAAGACATATAGAGATGTAGAGATGTAACATTTAAATAATTGAAATAACTGTGGTTTTCAGAAATTTCAACGGAAAAAACAAATGTTACTTGCGCGCGTAGCGCGCTGCAAATCTAATGGACTAGTTAAGTAGAAAAAGACGAGTGTGGTAAGACATATAGAGATGTAGAGATGACATGTAGACATGTAGCATTTGAATAATTGAAATAACTGTGGTTTTCTGAAATTTCAACGGAAAAAACAAATGTTACTTGCACGCGTAGTGCGCTGCAGATCTAATGGACTAGTTATGTAGAAAAAGACGAGTGTGGCGAGACACATTTTAGAGATGTAGTATTTGAATAATTGAAATAACTGTGGTTTTCTGACAAGAGGGCATATCTGCATTCTTCACGTTTGAGAGACAAAATGACAGTGCATTTTTAAGAGTTTTGTCACATTTAAATTTCAATTTCAATTGCATTACCATCCCGTAATTGTTTGTGATTTCTAAAAAACGCTATAAACTTATTAATAGAGTTCTGAAGCAAATATTCTCACAATGATGAACATACGTGTTATAGTATTTTTTAAACCTGATTAATCGATAACTTTTTTATCCTTGTCATACACCTTACAATTAGTGACAGTTAATATTCGACTACTTTATTTAGCGAATTGGAATAAATTTGTCAAAGACATTGGCTTTCTAAACTCTTTTAAGTAGAATTTCAACCGTTCGAAGTTCATATAAAACTGAATATTAAAAAGTAAATAGCAAAATGTCAACAAGCTAGTTTTATCAGAAAACTTTTCCCAGAAATAAGTATATTTCAGGCTGATGTACAAGGAGAAATTATGTTTACGTCGCACAGTAAAACAAGAAAAGTCAGAATGCAAAAACTTGACGAACTAGATGGCATAAAATGGATATGAGGTTCATTGAAGGCGCATAAATAAATCCGCTATTGTTGCTTGTACGGATAATGTCTATCGTTGAAATCAACACATTTCCCGATTGATTTATGCAACGCTCGACTCGTCTGCTTGTTAGCAGGTCATTGTAAACATGTACTCTTCTTTACAATATTGCTGAACGATTTTTTTGTGTAAAAAATTTAAATATTTTATATTTTTATTTTTTTTTTTTTTTTGCGAAATTACCTTTTTAGGTAATAACCGTATTTATTGATAATAGAAGATAAATTCACTAACGTACAAAGTCGCCAAACAATTTATTTTCAACACTTTATGTACGATTTAGCTTTAGATCAAGACTCGTGACACGCGCTTGCAATAAACTACCGACACGCCCAACTAACGACGCATTTTATCATTTAAATCTACACACAAACGAAATTTCGACATTACAATATCAATTCGTCCATCTATCCGAAACTTTGATCTTTGACATACTAATTTACTTTGTCCGAAATAAACTCTCCGATAGTTCGAAAAACTTCACGCAACTCCATCGAGTTTGTCGACCTTAGTATGCGCGTATCAAAACGAATACAAGAAAAAAATTCCCCAATGCATCAAAAACTCCGCACCTCGTCATAAATCTCAAAGAAAGAAAGGAAAAATTACACGCGCCAGCCCTTAGCGCGCTCGACCCTTTGGAAAAATCGAAAGCGACCAATCCCGCGAAAATAAGGCGAAATAACGCGCGGCGTGTCGAGAGGTCGAGAGCTGCGAGCGCCGCGGAATTCGCTCGTGTGTATAGGCGCGCGGCTCCCGCGGGACGGTGACAAAGGAGAGCGCGCGAAATTTATCGACGCGCCGAGCGCGCGCTTTTTCGCGGCTCCCGCCGCGCACATAAGAAATGAGATCGTTAACGGGCGACGCGATAAATCCTCGCGCGGGGGAGGGGGGCGCGCATTAGGCGAGACGTCGAAACAGCGCGCCGCGAATTCGCACGGAGGAGCCGGGGCTTGCGCAAGAGCCAAGGGGCACGCGATCGGTTTTAATTGGAAAAAGAAAGAGGCAGGTGCGAGAGGCTCGTGAAAGGATCGACGAGTATTTTTCGTGCGAAAAGAAATCTTACAGTTTTTGAAATTTTCGATTATAGCGAAGAGGTTCAGCGCTGGAGAGTTTGAAAGGCTGTTTTTTTTTGCGCGGATAGGAAAGGCCGCGGCGATATTGGTCTTTTGGGCGGCCGATAAATGACTGAATTTGTTGGTCTTGTGTTTTTTATAGCTGCGGATTCGACTATTTGATTCTGCGCGATGTGAATTAATCCATTCAGAGCTGTCGATGCTTCGATGATCAAACGCTTCCTCCATTAATCTTTTTCGCCGATTTCAGACGGGCGTATCTATGAAACTGCTACCATTGAATTTATTGAGTCGCGAAAGTATTTACGTGGGTTTTATAGTTTGCTTTATCTTTTTGCGTGATTAAGTGGATGCGAAATTGATGACGAAAATTAAATTTCACTGAATTTGACGTTTCATGATTTATTAGAAAATAGAGAAATTATATGTGGAAGTTAAATAACAGATTTTTTTTCTAAATTTATGATGGTTTTAAACAGAAACCAATTTAAAGCTATTTTTATAATTCCACAAAAAATTTGAATTTTTATAAGTTTAAGAAGAAAGTGAAGTAAAAATAACTTGTAACTACTATGTCGTTCTCCGTAATTGAAGACCAATTGACATAGAAATTACGAAAATCGTGGCTAAATTTTGCAAGAAAGTAAAATACTTTTTATTGATCGATTAATTCACGAATGTAATAAATTACAATTTTTCTAGGACATACTGACAGAAAACATTATCAACAATCTTCTTTCAATTTTAGTTCTATATGGCATAGTAAATTTATTTTACTTCTTCACTTTTTTAAGGAAATTTGCACTCTGATATGCATTATCATGATAAATCCTACAATAATATCATCAGTAACTTAATTATTACTCAGCATTTTTCGTCCATTACCAAATGATTCCTATTATAAAAATCACAAAAGAGCCAAAATAATCGTGAATAATGCAAAGGCCACTGAACGATCCAACCGGCAAAATTTCGCCGGCGAAAACGAAATAACATCATCCGCGAGTGGCAACGTATTTCAAAAGGAGCATCCCTAACCGCCATTACCGGCTCATTCGTCACGCGCGCCCGAAGAAATCCCAGCAATAAAGGCGACATCCGCCTCCGGGCGCCCTCGTGAAATTCGCGTCGAGCTGAGACCGCGCGAGCCGCCGACGCTGCAGCCGCATGCGCTCGATACACTTCCCCGGCGCTTCCGACCCTCGTATATAAATTCGCGCCTTATTTACGGCGGCCCGCGGCTTTTGACTTCGCTCGTACCCACGACGTTAACCCACTTGCCGAGTTTTCCCCGGCTACTCGTAATTTCGCGCACGTGTGTTTCTTTTAGTCGATGGCGGAGATTTTTCGTGCGAGTGTGCACGCATAGGCGAACGAACTCTACCCTTTTATTTCTAATCTCTCACTGTAAATGCTGTTTTCGCGGATTTTTGCAAAGTGCGAGCTTGTTTTTCTCTTTGGCTGGGTAGTGCGCTGTTAAAGAAAACAGTTGCCCCAATTGGACTTTTGTATTAAATTGGACCTTGCTACTTAAAATTTGTATAGTAGAAAATTTTTTGAAAAATCTCTGCTGAAATGAATACAAATTTCGGCTGAAATACACAAATTTTATCCTCCAAGTAAAGTACATAAAATTTACACAAACTTTGTGATTTTTCTTCATTTGTCAGGAACTCTGGGATCGATGCGCAAGAATTTTTCAAAGACGCCGCGAGCGGCGAGGGACAGCACAGAGTCTTATTTTGATTGGATTGACGAGGAGGACGCTTTTGACGATTATTTTTATGGTTGTTGTAAGAAACGAGGTTGTTACATCGGTGTCAAGGTTGGGGAAAAAGTTTCCTAGGGCGAGAACTAGTTTCTTATTTTGATGAGATTGACCAATTTAGTAAGATTTATTATAATCTTTTTGACAGCTGCAGAAGTTCTAACGACATCATGGGAGCAATAACGACATTAATATAATAGTTGCGAAAGTATATGCGATGTTTGCTAATTAAAGATAATATTCGTATTCTAACGCAATTTTATCCAGACTTTTTTTTAAATTCAAGAGTAAATTAGTTGTAATTAATTATTGATAATAAAGGAATAGGTAGGTAAATTATATGAACTACGTATTTTTCTGAATTGACCATTAATATGTTATATAGCATTATGAAAAGGGGGAAAGTTCAATAATACAGAGAAAAAAACTGGTAAGGAAAAAGTAAATGGTCGAAGATCCCAAAGGGTCCCTTTTTTATGATTCTTTGCCTAATAAATATTTTAAAAGGTAAGTTATTTAATAAGGTAAAAACTTTATTTAATTCTTTCAACATGCTCCTTTTACGATACCAAAGTTCGATTACATTTTGAAGAAAATTTTTTTGAAACAAGTATTTTAGTATATTAAGTACATACAGTATTATATTAATATTTTATAATATACCCCTTTAGAAATTTATATAATTTATTATCCCCATTTTTAAACATTCGATGCAAACCTTCCAAATCTAAGCTAATCAATGAAGTCTACCAAAACAAAAATTTCATAAACGGGATAATCGCAGGGAGTCGCAAAGTAACGATTTCCACAAATCAGGGATTATTGTAAACCACAACAAAGTGAAATCCTCCCCCCTTTCGAACAGACTAACCTTTAGCTCGCCGATCATCCTACTTCCTGAAACGAAACTATAGCGGTGGATGCGGTCGCAGTTGACTGTCGAGAGCACTGCGTGCGTGGGAGATCAAAGAGGAAGCCGACCCTAATCGCGCCCGATGCGGCGCACCATTTTCCATAAAGTGGATAAAAAGAAAAAGAAGAGACTTGAAGACAGCTTGATGCGGAGGTTGCGTCGGGTGCATAGTCGGAAGAAGCCGCGGGGGATGTAAACAGCGCTGTTCGTTCAATGGTCGATACTCAATTTTGTTCTTTGCCCCCCGCTTCATTCGTGCCTTTTTACCCATGGAATTTACTTTATAGTAAATTATTGATGGAATTCTATTTTCAATTAAAATTTTCCTCTGAAATCGTTAAAGTTTAATTGATTTTCTGTAATTTTAAAATTAGCTGACATTAATAGTCCTAGGTGCCATCTAATTTTAAAGTTATATATTTTGCGGTTATAGATGATAGGTATCAATTATTTTCTTTAATTTATTCGCTTCATTCTTAAATCAATTTTTGTTTGACAACCTATCAAAATTGATAGCCGCTTGTTTGGGAAACAAGACATAGATGGATGATGACTACCCAAAATGTTTTACCTATTTATATCCATATCTAATGTCTAACAACTAATTATAAAAATCTTGGTATGAATTTAACCAGTAAAATATTAATTATTATTAAAATATTGAAGTAGTAAATTGAAGTGTATATGGCAATAATTTATTTCTTTGATTTAATTATTTCTTTATTTAAAATGACATTTTCTTACTTTTATTTATAATCAAATAATAATTTTCTTCTACTAACATCTTTCTAAACGAAGCCAAGCAGCATTTCATACTTTGACAAGATTAAATGCAACAAAATACACAATTAAAATTAATGAAGTGCTTTATTCGATGTTGTTATCTTAAATAACAACATCGAATAAGACACTTCATTAATGTGTGATGAAAGAGAAATTTTTTTCGATAAGGTGTAATGAATATTAAATATTTTCACAATAATCATCTAACGTCTCTACATTAAAAAAATGTTCGATGTAATCAATTTTTTTAACTAAAATACAAACTGAAATATTCAGCAGCAGCGATTCGATTTTTACGCTTTCTTGCATTATTATTTTTAAATCTATCTGTTTTGTGGTTATTATCTTCACAACATTATCCCCGTCGCAATATTTCCAACAGATTACGCCCTTTTTAATTTCGCCAAACATCCTAAGCGCTAAGTGTAGGCGGTACAAAATCGATTCCTCGTACCACAAAAAAATATTTTTAACTATAACGCTATGTAGGTAATACACCGAAAGCGTCGATAAACGCGATTATTAATAACGTCACCCCCGATGGCAAAGCGTACAACCGAAGTTGCAAAGTTATACGGGAGCGCTTTGGCGGCGGCGGATCGGGAAATCGATGCCTCTTTTTCATTCGGTCGAGCGAGCCAATAACCCCGCTTCCTTCGCTCCTTCTTTCAGCTGTTGATCTGGCCACGTAGCGAGGCCATAACGACCCACGATTTTTGGCAATGACGCGGGATCTCTCCCGCCCGCTAAACTTCCCGATGAAAGAGAGCGATTGAAAAGAAACGTAGTGGAGATAAAGACTCGGTGGAGGAAAGTGAATTTCAGGGGGTTTGATATTCCACGGAATATATGCCGAATATTTGTTTATTCTTGTAACCGATTCCCCGAGTCATTTAATAAAGTTAGAAAATGAAATTATGCTGGAAATGTTCCTTTGTTAAAATGGCTAAGTTAAAATTGTGTACTAAATTAGAGATATAATTTTGTATTATGACCTATAAAAAATTGATGTAGTTAAATTAAAAAGAAATTTGTTTATGTGACAACATTCTTATGGCATTTAAACATTAATCTTTAAGAAGTTTTTTTTTTAATTTTAAAAATATAATGAGTTGCATATTTTTTCTCGAAGTACTGCATGTAGTTAAAGCTTTTTTTGTATAATTAAGTGAAGTACACTAATTCAGTACAAGAAACGTACTTTAGGATCAACCAATTTTGAATAGTATAAATTGACAGATATAAACTGTTAAAATAATGGAATTTAATACTTGCTAATGAAAAATAGTTTCTTATTGTATCTAAAAATTTCCACTAAAGGGGACGTAAAAAAAATTATTCGTTATCACTTAAAACCAACACATTTAATAGCACATTAGAAACTTCCCCTTCAGATGAGTGCAAATTAAAGTTGCACGTTAAAATTTTGTGCCAACACTAGCTAATCTCCATCTAAATAATTTTGAAACAACAAAGCAAATCCCCTTTACTCCTGCTTCCGTATTATTCGCCAATCCAACTGGAATATGCCGCGCGCGCGGCAAAAAGTTATATTAGCTGATTTTCGCCTGTATCCCGGCGAAAGGGAGTTTAGAATCAAGAGAGAATTAACTTTGGTGGTAGACCGAAAACTGCCCCCTCATCCCCCCGCCGAGCTTAATCCCGCTCGGGGCCGGGTCTAATCTTCAGTAGTACGAATCAATTGCGGGATTTAAATCAGTCAGTCGCGGTGAGCCGGAACTGACTTTGCGATTCCGACCGCCACGGCGCCGTTATCGCCCGATCGCAAAGGGGAGAGTGCGAACTTTTTTTTTATTTATAGTGCGAACAGAGCGGAAATTGATCGAGTAACTTTGCTGAAAATTGATACTTACTTGCGTAACTCGAAAAGTTGTAAGCGATCTTGATTATTTTACTTTCTGTTTTATTTTTTCCAAGGCGCAAGGGAAATGACGGGTATCATTTTTCCGTTTTAAAATTATTTTGAGAACAAACAAACAGTTACTTCGTTCATTCGGTAATATGACGAATCAAGTCCGACGGCTTCTCGATGCGTTTTTTTCATTTCATTCCGCGCGGCAAACCTTTTTTCTCTCTATAAAATCTGGTGTCCCTTTTCGTTCGCGTCTGTCTTCCTTACGATTTCTTATTATCTCTCCAGACGTGGCCCCCTTCGACTTGATAACATGCGTACTTGCACGTGCTTCTGATTTCGCTTTCCGATCTTGACGGGCTAATCTTTGCCGGAGCACCGACGTTGTCTGAATACGAAAATTGGATAATTTTGCCGGGATTTATTGTATATACATGCCAGAGTATCCCTGTACGGACTCCGAAACAATTTCGTCTTTGTCGTCATGTTACGAATGCCTAATAGATTGTGAAAATTGAAAATTCACGTTGAAGTAAAAAATTTTCTATGCTCGTGGAAAAATGATAAAGTGGTTCGATGATAAATGTTAATAATACATCACTTATTTTGAATATTTATGCATTCATACATCATATTGCGAGGAAAATAGTACATTTATCAAGTAGCCCAAGCCTATCTTAAGTGGAGAGACCGTGAAAAAGGAGAAACAGTCGGGAACTGATTTTGATCGAATTGCTATTATTTTTATGAGATGCTAGTATAGTATGAACAATTTTTCTTTTTCTTATTTCCTGTTTCTTTGTAGAAGTAAGATAAGGAAAAAAAGGAGTAGAGAAAAAGTAATTTTTTCCATCACTTTGATTATTTGAAAAATAAAATATAGTATTGCTCTTATAAAATGGAAAAAATCTCGCAGAACTTGAATCAGCACATTGTAGATACCAAAAAATATCAAAAAGTCCGTCCGACATTTCCGCGTCAAGTCCACAAATTCTTTTCTTTTATGATTTCTTTCGCCGTTTCTTTTTTGTTCTCATAAGGAGAAGCAGTAAATGCAGCATAGGCACTTCTGGGTATTTCCCTACGTTTTCACTTGCGGTAATAATATCTTTACTTTCTTTTTATCACTTTCCTGCAATCTGTGTCCTATAATCTGATCTTTGTGTCAATAAGCCCCAAAGTTTTGTAATAAAGGATCTTTTTTTATGAGTAATGAGGTTCTTTTGGTTGAAGACAAAAGCAGGACTGCTCAAAAAGAAAAGATAAATACTGATATCTGTTTTTTTCTAACTAAGTTTTATACTTATACAACAATTTAATATGATTTTATTATTTAATATAATAAAACCTTATAAAAAATGAATCGTAATTTACAATGTAGAGATATAGAATTAGTGATGTTGTATCGTTTATAAGCTAAAGAAATCTGAGAAATACCTACTAAATGAGTTAGTAGACTTTTGGAATTTTCATTACCGTTTTAATAGAGGCGAGTAAAATTAATTTCTTGAAGATGAAATTTAATCTTATTAAGAGTTGAACTTAATTTATCCTGACGGGGTGTATTTTTTCCGTCATGCAGTTCACCGGCTGCCGCTATGCTCAACTTCATTAAATTAGGTTTGTTTTGATATTAAAACACAATTTAATAACACTTGTTAAATAATATATGACATCGCATTTTAAATAACGAATTCCAATACCTTTATTGCAAAGCGCTTTCGAGAAAAATGTTCAAGCCAACAGTTACTTAGCTCAAAGAGGGCTACAAGCTAGTGACCTCGACTTTGACCCTGACCTTTATTTGAAGGCTATTGGAAAGCCAACTAGTATATTAATTTTTAAAAGGGATCCCCTAATTTTGTCTTCAGACTCTGAAACAGCGGTAAATTCAACATAAACGCGATTAAAAATTTTAGATTAACATATTACTTATCTTACGAAAACCAGTCGAACATTATTGCTTACATTAAACACTTAAGTAAGAAAAATGTTAAAAAAATTAAAAGCGCATTTTCTGCATTTCCACGAAAATCCATTTCCAAACGCGTCTGAATCCGTATAGATTTGACGATGAGCGGGAGAAGCGCAGTCGCGAGGCTCCTGCGGGCCAAAAGGGTGTGCACGCGCGACACGACGCTTTGTGGCACAAAAGGGTGGATTCAAATAAGGCAATTCAATACAGCCGCGGCACAGCCGACATTCCTGGCGCACGAGATACGTTTGCCGGAAGGATCGGCGCGCCGGGAAGCAATGTATGATCGCGATTACGTGTCGGGCGTAGCCTCGGGCTGCCTCGAATAGTCTCGTTAAACTTCTGCCATTCAAACTACCACGTGTCTTCTTGAAGGTGACGATGTTTCGCGAGAAACTAAGTAGGGATCGACGCCGGAATTAAACGCGATTCGCATAAATTAGTTAATGCAGTCGCGCTTGTAACCGAGGGTAGTTTCGTTTCGAGGAGATACTTTGGGAAACTATGTTATTGCCTAAATGAGAAAAATATTTCGATATGACAATGAATAGTCAGAGATCTTATAGAAGTGACATTGTAGTCACTCGTAATAATTATTTATTATTATTTACTTATTGTAGGTTGCTCTTACATTTCAAATACAAATTAGAGTTTAAATAATTACAAAAAATATTTAAAACTGTAGTAGTTGCCTTAGAAACTGATAGTAACTGTTTTTCATCTAAAATATACAGATGTAATCCATGTGAAAATATAAATAATATAAAAATACACCATAATTTTCGTAAAATCGATTTTTGCCATAGTTCGTTCCTTTATCAAAATGTTGATAAAGGATTTACTTGGCCTCTTTAAAAATGATGTAGTCAAATATATATGAATATATGTGAAATTCGTACAAAAAAGTGAATATGCTCGTATTTAACGTGATAAGACGCCCGCATTCGATAAATGAATGACTTTTCACATTAAATAAGCGAATGAAACCCCATTAAAACAATGATAATAAAACAACGTAATCTTCGTAGCGAGGACTGTCATTACAAAATATTTTTCTTTTTGTACAACAATTTTTGTTGAAAATATTTCTTAAAAAAAAAGAGAGCAATAAATCATGATTTTTCAAAAAAAAGTACATTTTTAACTTTTAAAGTTATTTTTAATTATTAAAAATAACCGCCGTAAAAAAGTGCGATAAAAACTTTACGATTTATTGAATTCCAATATAGAATAATTCAGCACCTCTTGAAATCGGCAAAGCGATAAAATTAACTAATCTCTATCGCTGCCGGCGAACTTGAAACGGCCTATCTCCCAAAGAGAATGGCGCCACTAAAAAGTGAATTTAAATCGCACAAACGACGCGCGCAGGGAAACGCGCGGAAGGGGGGCAACGGCCTCCCCCTAATAAATGAGCCCTCGAACAAAAGTTTATGCCCCGATCCTTGCGGCATTAAGCTGGAGCCGCGCGAGAATCGGAGGCTCCATGCAAAAGCCGAGGGGACGAGGAGGAAGATAAAAAGATCCGCGCGCGGGTATCGCGTCAACGAGGCGCGCATAAACATCGCCGGCTATCGCACGTACCGCTATATCACTATTGGGCAATAAAACTCACTTCGGGCGAACTTTCGGCTGCGTACTATATACGCACGCCTCTCGCACTGCTGGTCGCTAAATCATTTCTCGACGTCCGCTCCCTCCTCCCATTTTTTTGCTTCTCGATCCTCTACTGGCCGAGAAGAGACTCTTGTATATAGGCTTTTTTTTCTATTACAGTGGAGTACAGCGAAGGCATGAAAAAGAGCTTCGCTTTACTATCCCTTTTTTTTTTTACTAAAGTGGCGCTTGCACGCGTGGGGTCGTGAATTTTTCGCACGAGTTCGGCCGCATTGGTTTTTCAAGCGTTTATCGGCATTATGGTCTTGGTCATGGTTAAGCCAGTAAGATACATGTGTACCTTATTTTTTGAAGGACGTAATGGCAAATTGATTTCTTTTTATAAGGACGAACATTTTTAAATAAAACGTTTCCGGAATGGAATTCAAATTTTTTAAGTAAACTAAAAAAACGTTTCAGATTTACGTATCGCTATATGTGATGATTTTTATTTATTATTTATCAAAAGTTGCAGAGATGCTTATTATTGAAAAAAATTAATTTCACTAAAAGTTTTATTAAAGTCCTAAGTTAATTTAAAAACTACTATTTCGTTGTGAATCTAAAAATATCGTTTTATCAAATACAATGGAATTGGTTAAAACCAATTACACGCTTGTCGACTTGATTTCCATTGCATACAAGTTCACGTTTGATCTAACATTTTCTTCGTGTCGCACAGGTGAGAGAACACAGGTAAAGCGAAGATGAAGTTCCAGAGATGTGCTTTTCACCGTATATCCTCATGCATGTGAAAAGGTTTTACTCGAGTGTACCGCTTCTAGTAAGAAATCGATCAGTACATGTTTGCTGTCGAGAAGATATTCGATGCTACGTACGGAAATTTTCCTGGAAAGCCTTTTCCTTCACGACTTTTCATTGCTATTATTACGCGCTTGCAGCTGCTATTTTTGTGACAAACATAATCTCAATTCCAAAACTGATATTTGACAAGCAACTTTTTCTTCAATTTTACAAACATTAAGAAATATTTTCATAAAAAGATAGTACAAGTGCTGCTCACATTTTAATTAAGAACGCAAGTGCTTTTAATATTTAAAAAGTAAACTATTACTGCAGCAAGCAATCTTCTAAAATTTCACTGAAAATTAAAGTGAACTCGGAGTTTGACAAAAATGACACACCGGACTGTTTGTAGATTGCGCCGAGATTTTACTTTACAACTAGAAAGTGAGCGAAGCAATTCGGTAAATTCCGTTTGAGTAACAAGGTGCAAAATTCATCGTAAAATCCTCGTGCATTATTAATGCCCTCGAGCAGATTACGCGAGCTATTCACTTTGCATCTTGTTGCGAAATCCAGGAACATTAAAATGCACCCCGGGGGTGTGAGCATTGCATGCTGCTGCTCTTACTGCCTTAGGTGCCTCGCTAACTATTACAGCGTAATTTCACTAATTATCTATTACGCGAATTTCGTAGTTTATGCCCTACCCACGCATGTACAATAAATAATTTGTAGGTAAATTTTGTTTCAGGGATTTATTTAAGTTTTAAGCTGTTCGTCGAAATTTGCAGTCGTACGGAATTATGAGACTTTACTGCACAATTAAAAAGTTATCGAATATCACAGAATCAAATGTAATTGTAATCAAATGACTCAAAGGGAATGTAATTTGTTTTGTCCACTTCTGCGTTGCGGTTTCACAGTAATCACATCAGAGCAAAATTTAATAGGTGCACATGCTTTGTCATTTACTTTATTGCACATGCTCTGTTATTTACTTTATTGCGTTACGTTGATTACATTGAACTCTCCAGTTTGAGTACGTACGTACTGAAATATTTCTATCGTTCACAGCGCTGATCACCTATTTGTTATTGCAGTCATTAGATGTACATTTAAAAATATTTTTATGTATATGGCGTTGAATATCAAATGAACGAAAGTACTGATTTCAGTTACATACAGGTACATAATTTCAACTTTAAGAGTAAATTATTTTACTTACTATAACGTGTAATAATTGAATAGCCCGATAGCAGAAAAATTGCAACTTTGATGCGATTTTGCGGTTATTGGACTGTAAAATTTTTTAATACCCAGGTTTGGAAGCGCATTTTTGCCTCGTGAGGCCTATCGCCCTCGCAAGGCAAAAATGCACTTTCATCACCTGAGCTATAAACAACTATTTCAATACTACTACACTGTACTACTGCGTAGGAAGATGACCACCGACTAACATTTTTAAGAAAAATGAATATATACTTTCTATTTACTTATAGAAAATTTTACTAAAATGTATAATTTTTCAATATAGTAATTTTTACTAGAATTTGTTCTCAGTAAAATCATCATTCTATGTTATAATCCATTTACTACACTCATCATTCTACAATTGATTTCGTCTTACCGTCAATTCCTTGCGAGACAGTTTTAATTACACCTAGAATCAATTAACTCTGCTGAGATTAATCGGGCAAAGCGGGGCAAAGCGGCAAAGGATCGCTCAGTCGCAGACGGCGCTTGCGACGATGGCAAAATAAATTGTACCGCGTAAGATCGGTAAAGCCGACGAGGACGTCGTTGCCTTCCCCAGGATGGATGCGATTAGCGTGCGCGGGGAATTGTGAAAGGTGTGAAATGGATCTTGAGCGATGGGGAGAAGAACTGATTCACCGCTGTCTGCCGCGCCTTAGCCTCTTTATGAATGTCGACGATTGCAACAGGTTGTTGACGGTGGAGCTGAAAGCCGATGACAACCTTTCTGATTTAAAATAAATCGCAAGGTGAGGGATTAAACGACCGCACCAATCCTTTAGTGGATTCACACTTGGTTAGTGATGTAACTTATGCGGTATGTTAATGATCCCTAAACTTGGTGAAATCTAATTAATGTTTTGAAAATTAATTAATAATAGTATGCGGAAAAAATAAATCTGCAAATGTAACTGTTGCGGACTAGTAAAACTGGATTAGAAAGAGTAGAATAAAACATTGCAAAGTCAGAAAATTAACTTTTTAATACTATATAGAAAGTTTATAACAGCAAATATAGATAAGATTATACGTTTTAAAGCTTTTTCAATGATAATGCCTATGTTAAAAAACCAATAACTTTTCTAAAGGTACTTAAAAAGTAAAATAAATTTGCGAATTACTGCAGCTAAATCTATTATGCAAAATCGAATGTAGCATTGAATATACTTTTTATTTTGTACTTTAAATTTTTTTTCAAAATTATTATATTAACTACATTTACATTTTTTAATTTTAAGTTTATATTTTTAATTAACATTGTTTCAGATAAATTTTTATTTTGTCCATCACAGTACATGAAAGTATGACGGTGTATAGCGGGAGAATTAACTACCCGTCGACCTGTGCGACTAATGTAGCGACGCATAAAAATGACGGAATTTCATAAACAAGTAGTTCGCGCCGATAGCGGCCAGACGCGTCGCGCCGTTTAAACTCCGTCAATGTTCATTGTCAAAACAAAGTTCCGTTACACTGTGCTCGAGTAGGAAACGGATTATTTCTGCAGAACAAAGACTGCCTAATTTATTTTGCATTAAACTCTGACGTTAAAAGTGTCCAGATTTCGCAGAAAAACAGGAAAATTATTCAAAGTATTTCTTAATTGGAAATATTACGTATGCAAGTAATTTAAAAGTCGACAAGCGACCTGCAAATTGAGAATATTTAAATTTTTTCATGAAATTGCGAAAAACGAGTTTAAAATTTACTTCGAAATTCGAGACCCAATGAACTCCACGTAGGATCCGATAAGAAAAAAACGTCGCGTCCTTGAGACTCCTCTTACGGGTGTTTTAATGGACATTATACCCTCTTTTTTTATTGAGGGTACATTTCGTTCTCGCCACCCCCATCGGCGACATACCAATCGATATCAGGAAACGTCATCCTCGTTTTTGCACGTTTACCAGATTCCACGGATATTTTCCCCTCGCTCAGCTGTGACATTCCCTTTCTCCCTTTCTCTGTTCCTTTCAAGATGATTTGTTAACAGTTCGAATTCGCGATATTTAATTTTGCAATATTCTCGTTGGTGTTCTTATTTTATTCAATAAATTATTATTCCTAATCTTTTAATTTATTATCGAACTGACAAGAAAATTATCATTTAATTTAAAAATTAAATGAAAATGATATCTTATTTAGGTAAGATGGTGAATTTTAGTGATGATAATCTCTTATTCACATTTAAAGTGCGAATTAAAGTATAGGTATTTAGCGATTCCCTTAATGGAAAAGTTAATTAGAGAGAAAGAGACAAAAAACTACTGGACCTATGGCGACGGACGAGGACTAAAATCAAATACGCAGCGATGGAACGTAAAACTATAGTCTTAGAATGTAGCTTACTCTCGAAAAATTTGAATGCGCGCAAAATAAAAATTCACTTCTCGATTCGCTGCAAGTAAATAGAATCACAAGCAAGTTGCCGGGAGGTATCTTCAAAATGAAAAAGACAAATGGCTTCGTCCATGGACGGAAATTCGCCAAATCATCGTCCAGCCCCGCCAGCGAAGCGCGCGAACCGTTCGACCTATAATTATGCACTTTACGGGTATAACGGCGTGATTGTCAAAGTTTAATCCGCGGCCTCTATAAAAGCGACCGACTGGCGCTGTTGATCGACAGACTCCTCGGCCTCGCTGACGCTGACGCGCGCGCTCCCCTTTACGCAAAGCATGCGGCGCGGTCTCGGAGGGCATCTTTAACGAGGTAAATTACCGCGACCGAGCTAAACGATTGCGCGTTTCAATGCCGCCCGTTTTATTTCGGCTGCATATATCTCGCTAAGGCATTCGCGAATATTTCACTTTCTTACGCTGTTTTATTAAGCTTTGGAAATTCATTATAGTGAACGGCAAACGGCTTGGGAAATTCGTTAATGAAGGACGAGCGGCGTTGCCTTACTCGATTGCTAGACGATCTTCGATTAAGAATGTGGTAATGCAGAAATAAATGGAAAAACGAAAGATTTATTGTTGGCAGAAAATAAAAGGATAGTTGGGGATAGTACATGAAATTGTATAATATCGTTCAAAACTGCTATTACACAATTACACTTTTCTAGATGCATTCATTCATGCACATGTGCACGTTTGCGTTATGTCAACGTCGACGTACTTCAATCTATCTTATGAAAAG
This sequence comes from Eurytoma adleriae, assembly GCA_900480045.1. Taxonomy (NCBI): domain Eukaryota; kingdom Metazoa; phylum Arthropoda; class Insecta; order Hymenoptera; family Eurytomidae; genus Eurytoma; species Eurytoma adleriae. The sequence goes on along the minus strand of UXGC01000656.1, from coordinate 6,263 downwards.
CATCACGTAGAATAAGAGTTTATCCCTGCTGTAAAGGGCATGTGCCAGATTAATGACACCCGTAAACTAAGTGAGAAGATGGAAATTTTGCAGGGAATTTTTAATACTTGTGTTTTTCATTAAATAGTTTAATTATTTGGAGATTCTGAAATTAAGCCATTTTCGGGAATTCAAGTTTGCCAGTATCAGCGTCACACAATAATTTGCATAGTAAATGTACTATTTCCAGAAATTTGAATTTACATGTACTCTGCTCTAATACTATTGTATTACGACAGAAACCAGGTTTGCCGGGTGTAGAATAACTGCTTTTACAAGGTATTTTAACAACAACCTGTTTAAGGAATTTTTTAGAAAGCAGATAGAAGCACTTGTTTTAACGAATATATTAATATTTAACACCAATTCAAAAACTTTATAGCAATTTTCTGTTTAGGTTGAGCGTGTATCCCGGTTACCATTGCAAATGTTACTAAACGTTTTCTCAGAAAACTTAACTAACTTGTAAAAGTTATTACCCACACTATTAAATTTTTGTACATTTTGTGCCCACCAAATAATCAACAGAAATGTCTATTAGTGTAATGTACATAATGACGTATAAATTAACAAACTTATAAATAGAAACTTCTTACGCGTAACCAACATGAAATTCAGACTGAGTATACCGCCTGCCTTATTATACGGTGTTTATCCGCCCTTGCAGCAGAATCCTTCCATTCTTCGGGAAAAGGCCGCCTCGCGGAGGCTTGACTTGCAGCACAATGTGCGCACTGCGAAGGCGCCTCGGAGTAAAAGAGCCGCCTTCGGGCTCGCGGCGCCGAGGTATAGCCTCGATCTTTTAATTAAATCGCCAGCTTGCAACTGTAGCGACGAGACCCAGAATAACCCGCGCAGTGATTTCCGGGCATCGCGTTAATTACGTGCCGACTCCGGTAGCATAAACTTCCTATCGTCCATGGTACACTTCATCGACATTTTGATTCTCTCTCTCTCTCTCTCTCGCTTTAGCTGACGAACGGGGCGGTGACGGAGGGTACAGAAACAAGCAATTAAGCTGCTTTTAAAAGCTGCCCATGTTAAATGGTCTCGAGAATCGTCTTGGAAAGTGGTGCTCTGCGGAAAGATTTTCTTTAAATGGGGAAAATAATAAAAAAGAATTGTATTCTGCAAAACTTGCATTAATTTTAACCGAGAAAAAATAATAGAGAAACCAATAATATTCATAAAAAAATAATTTAGCGCATTAAATTTTTATAAAAACATAAACATTGATTAGTGCCATTAAGTGCCCTTGCTTATTACGATCCATCGTTGGAGCCACCTAAGAGGACTTGCGATGATTATCGGCGGAGAGAAGCATCTCTCTTTGAGTTATTGACTGAATGTTATGTGTACAGAGTGCTGCACTCTTGAATTAATTGGGAATGAGAGCTGATAAAACCGTTTGTAAATTATTATGAAATTACTAATGTCCGATCAATAATCCATTAGCGTAACTTTTAAACAGTAGTAATCAGTGTTACTAATGTTAAGAATTAATGTGTACATACATTGTGCATACTTGTTATTACTCAAAATAATGCATAAATAGATGCTTCAGTAAAATTTTACATTATTTAAAAAATTACAATTAAATTATTTTAATAATATTGCATTATTTTAATATCAAAAATCTCAGAAACTTTGTACGCGGTAATAGAAATTATTTAATTGAATTCTTTTATCATAATTTATCAAAAGCGATTTTACTCTATGTGTAAAAACTTCAATCCGTCACTCATTAGCAGTTCTTTTCTAATGTGACCTTAAACAAACAATTGATTGCTAATTAATTTTATTGATTAATTAAAAAAAAACTTATTTTTAATGAAAGACTTTTTAAACATGTAAAGTATTAAAAGTTTTCTGAATTTATCATCATATTTTTCACTTGGCGTCCGAAATCTTTGGGATTTACCTCTGAATATCGGAAATATTTAGAAATCAGTTATTAAATTTTTTATAACTGACATTACATTCCCGCGTTCGGTAAATATTAAAAAGAATAGCTCGCACAAAAAATTGCAATTTCACGATAGGATAGTAAACATTTTTCGCGCACCTTTGCCCCGGAATTTCGTGTGTTTAATATATCCTATATCCTTTGTGCCGAAGTTCTTACTCATTCCAACCCAAGAGGTAATTGAAAAAAAAACTTCGTACTATTGAAGAGACATCTAAACTCGATGAAATGTGCGATGACGTAAATTGTCGAATTTTTTAATTTTTCATTCCTTTTGGATTCTTACAAGTTTTAATCTATTTTTTATAGTATAACTATCATAATTTTGATTAGTAATTTAATTATTCGTTTCTCGCTCTGTGTACGTTACAGTTAATTTATAGTATTTTCAATTAAATTTTGTTTAAATGAAAATTTTTAGCGTACGACCTAGTGGTTTACTTTTTATAAGAGTGTTTACGTTTTTTACTCCTTCGCATTTACGGCAGTAATTTGTGACTTATATTTATTATTGCAAACACAAGTTTTCCAGAAATAATAAAGTTGATCTCGCAGAACCGTAAAAGCCATTACTCTCTAAGTAAACGAAATTCATTTACACGTGGCATGGTCTATCTATAAAACAAAAAGTACACTTAACAAGAGTAACGGCGCTTCGTTAACTTTAAAGTTATCTTAGTTAAGAGTAATCTTCCTCGAAGAAAGGGTGTCGGCGATAAGCATTTAACTAACTATTAAGTCATTTATCCGGTGAAACATAAAAAAAAGGAAGTGTAAAATCCTTTTACACATTTTCGCGACTGTGGTAAAAGGTTGTCGACGCGTCATTACTTGTTTTATCGCCCATTGCGCATGAAACCCCGGCGTACACGTTGTTTTATCTTAGAAACGGAGCATCGCCGACGGAAAGAATAAAACTGAAAATTAGAGGCTGAAAGCTCTGCTTTTTATTCGTTACACGCGTCGTTAGTCATCGCTCGCTAAATCCATATAGGGAATGAAGCAACAAAACAGTCATTCGAATTAACGTATAAATATTATTGCTGTACTTGCAGGAGATGGTGCACCGATGCAACGGGGAAATTAATGTAAACAAAAAATTGATATTCATTTCTCTGCGCTAGATGCTTTATTGTGGTTATCAATGTTAAACAAAGCAGTGGTCATACTTTTTTCAATTAAAATACATCGCTATTTGCTTTTGTAAAAAGAGTAAGCTGAATTCGGAGCATTTGTTAATTGGCTTTTTATAAACATTTTTAATTGGAAAATTTTAATTAACTACAAACATGAAATATTAAAATAAACACGTGAAATAGAAGATACAACAATGCACTTGTTCGTTATAAACAATGTTTTTAATTTTTCATTTCAATTATATTAATATTTCAATTTTTTGAAAACTGGAAAATATTGTATGAAAAACCTTGCCACAGAGAATACTCGCTGTTGAATGAAAATTAAATTAAAACCGTACGTTTTGTCCACTTTAATCCGACAACAATTATTTCTGTTTGATCTTTTCCGGATTTTCTCTCTATTCTCCGCAGATTTCAGCCCGATTCGTAAATATAAAAAAGTCTCTCTCCTCTTACGTTCTATTTCAAACCTATTTTTCCCCCTTTTTTGTTTCCTTCTTTTTCCTCCGCGGTTCATTAATTCTTTGTGTTTTCACCGTCCGTTTCTTTCACTTTTCTATTTCTATCTTTCCTTTGTGCCGCGCGTCTATGCTTTTGCCCGTCCTCCTTCTTTTTTCCTTTTATTTTCAGCTGCCGTGTGTCATTTTAATTACCCGCCTAAACGCTTTTGTCGCTCATTATGTTTACAAGATAGTCATTTTTGATTTAATGGCCCGTGACAGGAAAAATCATTTTTTAATTTTTTTTGAAACTTTCAAACATCGTTTGTCTTGCTATTTACAACACCTACGGGCATGTCAGTTTGTCGGTAAAAAATATTTTTGTGTATTCTTTACGCTACATAGCTACTACGGTTTATTTTCTATTTACTATATGTTAACTGTGAAATGGAAAGAAAATGTATATATATGTAGAAAATCTAATATCTATAAAATGATTTTTCTATAAATATTATAAGAATCGTAATTTCAATTAATATTGAAAACAAATGAAAAGAGAAACATAAATAAAGATTTGCAAGTAAAGTAATCAACGTTATTTTCATGATTGTCACAATCAATGTTTTAAGCCTAGGTTTAGTACATATTAAGTAAAAAAACGCTGTGCAAACCACAGCAAAGGATAGCCAATAAATTGAATTTGTTATTTCATCTCCTTTTACGTCAATACAAAGAGAACCGCAATTCCGTGAAAATTTCAATTTCAAATTTTACTCACAAACCATAAAATAAATAAATGTATCTCGAATCAATCGAACCTATTCGTTAAACCAATACTTACACAGCAAACAAATAACTTGCTTTTAGATCGAATCTTTTAGATCACGAATAGTTCCCTTAAAATTTAAATTCGAAGGGATTATGAACAGTACGCAGACAAAGACATTATTCTAAAAAAAAATTTAAAGCAATAAGAGAAAAAATTATCCGCTTACCTGATAAAAGTAGAAAGGATCGAGCTCCTCGGTCTTGTTCAACTCGCTGGCGTTGAGCTCGCTGACGTTGAGCCTCTCGGTGGTGTAGTACAAGGGTTCGAGGTAGCTCACCTCGGCGATGCCGGCGACCACGGGGCTCCTGCCCAACGGCGCCCGGGCCTCCAATCCAATCTCGTCCATCTCGGAGTTCCGCTGGAGTCTCATCGGTCACCACGTCGCTTCGGCGCCTGGCGCCTCGATTCCTACGCAAAACAATCCGGCCTTCGGTCAGCTCGCGTCGTGCGAAAAAAATCGCTATTTTTCCCCTCATATTATTCGCGAACGATCGAGTTAATAAATAATCGTACGGCGCGATGTGCATTCTCTCGTATCTGGATAGAGGCTGTTTATTCAGCTTTTTAAATATCGGAGCACCGAGATCTTGCTTTTTTTTATTAACTACACTTTTATCTTTTTTATCAAAATATTTGTGAATGATACGGAGGGGAGAGCGAGACTGTGTGGAATATAATGGGATTCTTGTAGCCTTGTAGCTATAGCTAAGTGATTTTATTTGTTTAAATTTGAAACGAAATTGCTGTTTTCAATTGGAAATTAGGTAGCAAAATTATAAAAACTTTTCTATAGCCATTACATTACGCCTCGTTCTAGTATGCGTGCGCTAATTTACTATAAATAACATTGGCTTATAAACAACTTCTATAATGTACCACACTGTACGATGCACTATAATGGAAAGTAATTTAGAACATTTCACAACACACTTTTTACTCTCTTTTAATAAAAAAAAGTGTATTGATAATGTACCTCGTAAGAAAAATCGATTAAAAGCATTATTTTTATTTATTGAACAAACGTAACTTGCCTCACTGTAGCCTTAAAAAATTCATCAAACTCTTAGAAGCACGTTTAAAAAAAAGTCGCTTGATCAAATTCAAGTCAAGTGATCGTTTAAAGAAAAGAAAATAAAAAGTTCGCCGATCCGTTATAATAATTAAAACTTTGCTACAATAAAGTAAGGCGGAGGAAAAAATTAAGGTAAAAAAAAAGTTAAATCCTTTCTTCTATCTAATGTAAGAGTAAACTAAGTGAGAGTTCGAAGAAAGTATAAGACGTTAAATGCTCCGAATAACCTTTTTTTTGCTTCTAACTGCAGAGTATCGTTTGCATTAAAAAGTTATTTTTACTTTGCACAATTATAAAGTTTAAAAGATGCTGTAAAGTGGTCAGAAGAAGTAACTAATTCAATTAAATTTCGATTTACTTAGTCAGAGACAAAGTTGAGGTCTTGTACCTTCCACTTGTAGTGCGTTTCCAGTATAAACATTAGCTTTATAGAAGAGAATTTTTCACTATTTAATTAAAACAAACATCTCAGGAGTGCTTTACAATTTATTTTTTCGGCAAATTTAACTTAAAATCTTGCTATAAGATTGTGAATTAAAAGTACAAGTTAATTAAGTTTAAAGAGAAATGGGTACTAAAGACTTATTATTCGTTGTTCGGAGAAAATTATGAAAAAATATAATCTCCCTTGCACAGAATCAAAATCAAAATTTGTTAACCGGCGATATCTTTTTTAATAATACCTTACGCTCTGGTAGAAGATTGACCATATTCTGGGCAGAATTTCTGGTCAATAAATGTTAAAATGACGTATATCTAAAAATGTTGCAAATACTCT
>UXGC01000655.1:19149-68804 GCA_900480045.1 Eurytoma adleriae | reverse complement strand
TTGAGTAAATTAGACCTTACAATACGAACTTAAATATTCTCGATCGTGGTAACAATTCAAGTTCGCGCTCGAACACTTTTCTTAATCGTTGATCATACAAGAAAAATGAAAAATATGTAAGAATTAGTTGCATCAAATTTCGAATTGCTATGGCAACAATTAATAGTTTTAAAATAACAAGAAATTAAAAATAGCTATATCTTTTGATAAAAAAAAGATATACCAATTCCTGAAAAGACGTTAATTTCCACAATTTCGTGATACGAATGTAAGGATTTTTAGACTTTGATCACATAAATTATGTATTAGGGAATTCAATAGACATTCTCGCGTCATCGTAATGCAAAATTACAAGAACATTTCAGCGTAAATATTTCATAATAGAAACTCAGCTATCCATTCGATTTTCATGAAACGAAAAGCACAAATTCGAAATAAATAGTTAATGTACGCTCGCTTGTAAATCTCGCGGCATGCCACTCCTGCATACTGCAAAATTCCCCCCTTAACTGCGCGAGTCCAAAGTCTCTGCGGAAGACAGTGCATCGGTATCGTATACGGCGGCGCTTAGTTGCCTCGCGGCAGGTACACAGGCCCGCGGCCGGCGCATATCTTCATTAGCGGCGTTATAGGTGTTTCGCGCCACTGCGCCCGCACCTACCCTCCTCCGGGGTCGTGAGGAACTGCACCGAGCCGCCGCCGCCGTCGCCGCCGTCGTCGCCGTAGCCGGCGAACTACCGGGTCGAGACGGGAGTTCCAAGTTTGTTGTGAGAGAAAACAGAGGACTGATTTGAATTTATATTACTCGGGCGGCGGCGCGCGGAAGGGGCGGCGGGAAATTTCCATTCGCCGGGAGCGCGCGCGCGGCCTCGCCGCCTTAGCGCGAAATTAATCGTTTCCCGCATTGGCCGCCCCGGCGCCGCTTTATTCGGCTTCGACGCCGCAAGATCGATGCCGCCGCAGTGCAGCCGACGCCGCGGGGCCCGAGTGCACCAGCCCCCACGGCGTGATTCATCGGGCACTCCGCGCGGGATTTTCGCGCCGCCGGAAAGAGACGAGAAGCCGGGCCGCGCGACCGTTTGATCCGCGTGATTGCATTAGCGACGTGTGGCTGTGCGCGTTGGCGCTGCATCGACGACCGATCAATTGCTTGCCTTATACGTGGATCGAGTGACGAGTTGGTAATAGGTGTCTAGATGTATGTGGAAAATTGATGTAACGATTTAATGAAATTTAGCGATCGAGAAATTGCGGCACATTTCGAGTTTCTCGGTAATCCAATCATTTTCGTATAAATGTAATTATTTAATAATCTTAAAATTCAAAGTGCCTCTAGACCCGAGAAACGTCGAAGTCATTTAATAAATCATTCAATAGAAAATTGCGATATAGTGTAACATTACAGCATAACCCTCTACATATTTCAGTATAATGGGAATTAAAAGCTAATTGATAATTGGAAAGAAAAATTTCAATTTTAATTAAAATACTAATTGTATTGAGTTAAAATTATCACAATCGCTTATATTACAAAGAGACAGATACAATTATTATCGAAATGAATAATTCCTCTTTGAGAGATTTTTCAGATTTCAATCGTGTGGAAGTTTTTTCAATCTTTTATCACAATAAGTATTTCTCACTAATGAGCAAACATTTTTGTACTATCGTTAATTCAAAATTTTTTTCTTGTCTAATTGTAAAAACCATTTTAATAACTATAATGTTACTCCTCGCAGTCATAAAAGTCATAAGAAACAATTATAGAAAATCAATGATGAAACATGATCAGAAATATCAGAAAATTGCACGTAAATGAAAGGCGACGTATGATTAGAAAACCACGAGTAATTTTCCCAACACGAAGCTCTGAAAAAGCGAAATTTCAATTCGCCCCGGCGCCCGCCTCCGGGAAAGTTGTTCGTCAGTCCGGCGCATTTCGAAAACATCGCGCCAGCGAAATTCGAAAAGCCGGGCGCATCCGCCACTGATGAGAAATTCATTCTCGATCGAGCGTCCCGATGAAAAATGCATCCTCGCCCGGGCGAGCGGGCAATTTTCCTCGACCCTAGCTGGGTTTTTCGCGGAAATTACGCGGGCGTGCCGACCCTCGTTAGGCTACCGGCGGCGGCGGCGGCCCATCAGCCCCAGGGCGCTTAAACACTTTTTAAGCGGCGCGCGCGCGGCTAAGCGCGAAACAATTAAAGCGAGGGGTCGAGCCGCGAGAGCGGCTTTCACGCCTCCCGGTTTGATAAGAGCGCGGGGAAAAACTGCGGGGAAAGAATCGGGAGGATGCGGCACGGCTAATTGACGGGGAGCGCGGATTTCAAGCGCGGTTAAACGCCTGATATCTTCTTGCGGCCGATTTATTTTTATTCTCTTTATTCGCATTTCCTCTTCGTGAGAAACGATTCTTCTTCTTTTAATTTTTCGTTTTGAATAATAATTATGAGGAAGTTACTTACTAAAAAATTATTACTAAAAGATAATTGACTTTATAGTATAATAGAGTAGTAAGAATTTACTTTAATTATAAATATTTATAGAAAATTATTTTAATAATTTAAAATATATGATGCCTGTTTAACAATTTTTTATAATTGCAGAAAACAGAATATTAGATTATGTCAGAATGAAATTTGAAACATTATCTCCAGAAGTGTGATTTTAATACAACAATAAATTTCTCTTGCAGCCTTAATAAATTAATTTTCCCTTTCTTCACTTAAAAACGAAAAATAATACGGCGGCACCTATGAAATAGTTTAATTCGCCGTAAAACTTTGCAAACAGTGTCCTTTTTATCTATTTTCATATAAATCTGTTTAATTAGCGCTTCCACGGAGTTTCGCTTGTGAATAGTTTAGTTGCTTCAGCGCAAGTTAAAACTTTGCTCATTAACACTTTCCCGTTAACGTTTTGAATTTCTGCGCGCAGAATTCAATTCTTTACTTTCAAACTTCATATTTAAACACTAACTAACATCCGTGCGCGCAACCACTGCACATTACCCGCAGTCGCCCAAAGAAAAAACTGAACTAAAGCAAAAGCAACGGATAGTCGGGAGCCTCCGTCGCGGAGGCTAAACCGAGTGCTCGACGTAGCCCGGGAGCCGCGACGCTCGGACCCAAAGCGCAAACTGAGGCCCCGAGTCCGCGTGGCTCGCTGGTTCGATCGGGCGCCGATGACCGGTCACGTGAGAAATCAGATTCACTTTCCGCCAGCGCGTCCGGAATCTAGGACGGAGGCGCGCCGCTGTTCCCACAGGAGCCGCTTACCCCCTCTCACCCCTCCAGTATGTGTGTACGTGCTGCGTCGGTCAGCCGGCCGGCATCTACTGTCTCCGTCCCGCTCGCTGACCGGCCGAGATCCCGACGGCCCGCTTTCGGAGATCGAGGAACTGGCGAGAATCGGGTTTTCCTCGATCGCCGGCGTGAGAAGCCCGGGGGTGCGGGCATACCCGGTTTCTGGAAGGACCGGCTTTCTTTTTCACGCTCGGAAGGGGCACGCAAAGAGTCGCTCGAGGAGGTACAATGCACATGTCTGCGCTTCTCTCATAGTTTTGGCGACAGGTTTCTCAATGCTTTATTTTAAACAAATCTTTTTATTTATTTTGTAAAAATCATTATATAGTTATGTCAGCAATCATTTGTACCAACATAAAAATTAAATATTTAAAAATATCTAATTTTATAAAACATAGATTTATTTTTTAAATATCGCGCTGATAATTTAAGCAATTGTATATGTTAATACCAATTATATCTATCGACTTGTACGTCAATATATACATTTCTCGTTATATTTATAGGGATTAACAATAAATATGATCCTCCTTACTACTAATATTAATACTAGTTAGAGGAGAATCGAATGGTAGTGTACAGCAAATGGTTTGTAAAAACGCTAGTATATTAGCTTTCAGTGTTATACAGCAGTGCAATAATAACGCACTAAAAAATTTATTGTATACATTTATCTTCGGGTATTATAATACCTTGCTAAGTCTGAAATACGGAGAACAAACAGAAAAAGTTAAAACTCAGGAATTATGCATGCAAACGATAATCTTTCATTGCTTGTGTTATCACTGTATTGATAAAATCGAGTCATTAAAGTCACAAGTTATATTTCTGCACACGAGAAGTTTAACGCATTTAGTAAAATAAATTAAAATGGGCTGGATTCCGGCAAATTCAACGAATACTTGTGATAAAATTTTCGATAATCACTGTCCTAATTTTTTTCCGTTTTTAATATTTTTACTAAAATATTATAGTCATTCCTACGATGATAAGTTTGAAGCTACAAAAGAAATTGTAAAAGAAGATGACGAGTTTGACTTTATCATTGTTGGCGCTGGAAGTGCTGGCTGCGTTATTGCAAACCGTTTGAGTGAAATTGATAATTGGAAAGTAAGTTTTAAACAGTCGCACTAAACATTATGCAAAAGCTAATAAATTTAAAAATATTTTACTGAATAATATGTCGCATTTAATAGTAACTACAAAAATGTTATAAATATAATATAGCTTTATAAATTTTAGGTTCTATTATTAGAAACAGGTGACGAAGAACCATTAATTTCTGACGTACCTGGATTGCAAACTTTACTCTTTGGAAGTAACATGGATTATAAGTATGTATCTCAACCTGAATTAATACCTGGTAGGAAAAAAGCTTTGACATACAGCTATATACGCGGAAAAGTCATGGGAGGATGCAGTACCGTAAATGGTTTAATGTACGTACGTGGAAGTAAAAACGATTACGATGATTGGGCAGCTCAAGGCAATGACGGTTGGAACTGGGAAAATGTTTTAAAATATTTTAAAAAGTCCGAAGATTTCAGAATTTTAAAGGTATTTGCAAAATCTTTTAAATAGTTTCTAAGATTCATGCGTATGTAATTGTTTTACCAAAAGGAAAGCTTTGAACGGATCAAATTTTATTTTTAATTTTTTTATGGTACATCTACATTTGTTTAGGGAACTCAAAAATAATATTTTCCATGTTTTTGTTCTAAATATTGTCATTTTAGTCTACTTAGTAACTGATGTTTAAAGTTATATTTTTAAAAAACAATTTTTAAATCGTAATATTAATTATATGTTACATAATAAACAATATAACAGTATAACAAAATTAAAAGTTCAGTGACTTGTATAATAAATCAAAGAGATTTTTATTCAACGTAATAGAACGGAGAACCATTGCCAGATTATCACTCAACTGGTGGATATTTATCAGTCGAAAGTTCTAATAATTATCGCAAAAGCTCTCGAGCTCTAAGCGAAGCTTGGAATGAGATTGGCATTTTGGACAATGACTACAATTCAGGAATGCAACTGGGAAGTTCCAGAGTTCAATATACAAAAATAAATGGAGCAAGACAGAGTGCCAATGGAGCCTTCATTAAACCAATACGTCGGCAAAGAAAGAATCTCCTAATTAGGTAATTTTTATAATTATTATAATAGAATAATGAAAAAAATGAAAATCTATGTCATTTTTTTAATTTTCCTTTTAATTTTTTTTCCACGACTTGATGTATTTGAATTTGAATAATTTTTTAGACCTAAATCTCGAGTGATAAAATTAATTACTGATTTAAAAACTAAACAAGTTGTTGGGGTGAAATACATTGATCTAACAACAAATAAAACTGTGCAAGTATTTTCTAAGAAAGAAGTAATAGTCTCAGCTGGCGTATTCGATTCTCCGAAATTGTTAATGTTGTCAGGAATTGGTCCAGCAGATGATCTAAAAAAGCTCAATATATCAGTACTCCATGACTTACCAGTAGGGAAAAATTTACATGACCATGCAAGCATTGAAACATTTCTTGTAAATGTCAACAATAAATCCGTAGATTCAAAAGCAACGGTATTAAATATTATACCAAGATTTACTTTGCTTATGCCTTTCTCTTACATGTATTTTTGTCTCTTTCTTTTCAGGTAAGCGCTACTGAAAATGATTTCTTAAATTGGATTAACACGCGTGAAGGTTCGATGGCAGATGTCGGTACTTTGGATAATAATGTTTTTCTTCAAACTTCCCGTGAGAAACGTTTAGGTACAGCAGATATCCAGATAGAATATTTTTACGCAATTGCAGATGCAAAAGGAAATTACCTTTGGAGTTGGCCTTATTACAACAGCTTCAGTATTTTTGTCATTTTGTTGTCAACTAAAAGCCGAGGATTCGTGAGGCTCAATCCAAAAGACCCCATCTACGGCGATCCTTTAATTCATCCTAATTTAAATAGCGATCCAGAAGACGTTGAAACAATGATAGAAGGTGCCATGATGGCTGAGAAAATTGCAAAAACCAATACTTTTAAGGTAATGAAATTGGTGTTCAATTAGTTTAGACGAGTATAAAGTACCACACTGCAATGGTATGGTGGTTATGTCGCGAAATAAACAAGTATGCAGCGATTCGATCATTCTACATGATCCACTGTGAGCTTTACGCGGTCGGAGAAACGTTTCTTTATTTTCTGTGTAATCTGTCAATTTTAGCCCCTATCGTACCTTACAATCTTGTTAAAACTAAGTTTATCTTAGGATTATTTCCGCACTGTACAACCTTCGAAGTTTTTAAATCAATTTACCAATAATTATGTTTACAGAAATACGGATTCCTGGTTTCATGGCCTCGTATTCCCGATTGTGAAGATTATACATTAGGTAGCCGTCTATACTACAAGTGTTTAGCGGTAAATACTACCCGTTCATTTGTTCATCCTGTAGGAACGTGCAAAATGGGTCCAAATGGTGATTCCACAGCAGTGGTGGATCAAAGACTAAAGGTTCACGGAATTAAAGGACTAAGGGTTGTAGATGCTTCCATCATGCCCAACGTAACTAGAGGCAATACTAATGCTCCAGTGATTATGATTGCTGAAAAAGCCAGCGATATGATTAAGGAAGATTGGAAAAAAATTTCAAGACATTAAAGGCATCATTAATTTTATTTAATTAAAAAAGAAATTAAATAAACATCATTAAAGAACGATTTTTAAATATTTCCAATCAAAACTCATCACCGTTTTATATCAGTTGCCCGTAGATGTAATCTGTAGTACTTTCAATCCAACGGCATTGTAACAAAGTGCTTGAGAAGTTAAATTAAATTATTGACGGTCTATAATCCTTTCAGATTTATAGTGTATAAACAGACGATGCATAAATATACTAAATTGAATTTCCTATAGGATAACTATAACCCCTCTTTAGTAATGACTATGTATTTCATTGAGTTTCAATCTATTTCATTGCAAGTTTCAATATAAGTTAGTTTCTAATAAATGTGTATTATTACTATGTAATATTCGATGAGTATGAGGCTTCTCTCCCAGAAGAATTTTTATCCTTACGTATCAAAAAAGTAAAAGGCAATTATTCCACGACTATCAATGTATGTACATCAATGACTCACTTTATTAAGAAAATTAAGAAACTATAGGCAAATTACTATAACTTCATTAGCTTTCGACCTATCAAGTTCTCAAGTCACTGGAACAACGAGTTCATTGTTGCTATACAAGTCAGGAGAGGGAACAGAAGAAAAAGGTAAGTAAAAAAGAAAAAAAAACTAGAAAAAACGCACGCGCTTCGCGTGAAAAACTACAAAAGATACAAAAGACAGGGAACAATGACGCGACCTTCAAAGGTGACCTTGTGCCCCGGGTAAAAATCGCGGAGGTCCGCTCGTGTTCGGTCGACAATGGACGGCAATCGGCCGGCCATTGTCCGGTCCCGCGAGCGGAAGGAAAACAATCGGGCTTTGTGGTGGTCGCGCGCGGAAGACGAGGAACTTAATTTTGTAGCGCGAGCCGACAAGTGTACACAATTAAGTCGTTGGTCGAGGAGGGGATCCGGCGACGCTTCCGCGAAACTTGGAGCGCCGCCCGAGTGTCTTGGCCGGCAGGCCGGACCTAAGCGCCCGTTAAATGGCTCAACTTTTTACTCAATTAGGTAGCCACAATGGCCCCCTCGCGCTTTATTGTTTTAACCTGCTAGGTGATTCGAGCTAGGGTAATTAATTATTGCGTCAGTCTTTAAATTAATTTTTATTTCGAGCTATAATTATTAACCTTTAAAAAGTAGATTTTTCCAGGATCCTTTAATTACCGAGATTCAATTGTAATAAGAATATTATTCTGATGTTTTATTAATTCACTTGTAGTTATTTGAATATCTTTTTCTAAAAAATTTTTTTTATTGAATGTTTTGAAATAGATCTTTAAAGCCAACGTATAATATTAGTTTAGTATTAGTTTAACTGGTTTTATAAAATAAGTTTTTTTTTTAATGAAACTCATTAATTTACTTTAATACAATTTATTTAAAAAATATCACTTTTTATCGAGATTTTTTAAATTAATTTTTCGACTAAATGCAAAGCGAGCGAATTTCGAAACCTATTCCCAGCGATCCCTCAAATATTTCATGCGGCTGTCGCGCGCGGGTCAAGCACTATGCTGCTTAAAAATGCAATTATCCAATGCTTGCAGAAGTTGAGAGATAAGCTATTTTCCCGACTGAATAAAACAAATCTTTTTGTCCGAATTAAAGTTGCACAGCGAATCGTCAGTTCCCGTTAGAACGAAATCCGCTCTTTTTTATCGCTGCCACTCATCAGTCGCACAAATTTTCTCCCGATAAATAAGTCAATTGACGGGACGTCGCAAAATTCGCGCGATAAAATGTCTAAAGCTCGAACTTTTTGCCTATTGATTTCATGAGTTTAAAAATAGGCGCGATCCAATTTCCCGGCCGCTTGTCTCCGGGGGCGCGCGCAACCGCGCCAAGGGGGTAGATAAAATGCGCGGCTGCCTCTCGCGGAGGTTCGCCTGCTTTTTGCGATGTTTTATCGGCATCCGAGTGTTTTATCGAGCGGCATTGACGCGAGACGGCGCGGCAAGCCATTGTTTCGCCCCGGGAATAGTCGCGAGCGAGCTCCGCAATGCAAAATCGAACGAAACGAGAAATAGGTGTTGGACGGTAAAAGTTTGATGGTTCGGTGACGCTTCTATCGCGGCAGTAAAGTAAGTACATTCATTTTCTTTTTTCTTGCTTTCTATTAGTATTGATATTGTATAACTTTTCTAACGGATGGCAAGTTTAAAGAGAAAATAGTCCATTTTCCATATTTGACAGCAGGTGGTTGGAAATCATTTATAGTTTTATTCCACCAATAAAATAATTTTTCGAATATTTTTGTCGATTTAATTAGTTAGGAAAAAAATATCGTAAAACTAATCTATCAAAATTTTAAATTTCATGTGTTTTAGAATTTAGCAGAATTAATTTAGTTTGAATTGTAACACAAAATATTATAATTATATACGAACGTAATACACGTATAATATATTCTCATTTTCAGTTTCAGTAAATTTTCTACAAATGTTCTAAAAATAATTACACAACAATGTTGGCGAATAATCCGCTTAATGAATTCCTCCAACAAAGCAGTATGAAAAATGTATATTTTTGTTGGATTCTAATGCGAAGGCGACATTCGCGACTGGTTCATTAATTAAGTCATCCCGGCGCCTATAAACAAACATCCTCGGCATAATAACTCGCGGTGCGCCGCTACAGTCGCTCAATTAATGCGTAAGTTTGCGAAGGCGGCCCCGCTCCCTCGCGCTCGCGCGCCCAAGTTTATGAAGCATTCAAAACTGAAAACGCTCCGCTTGCGCAAATTTCTATATATATACACGGCGCGCAGATCCTCGAGCCCTCGGCAAATAGGGAATATTCTCGAGGCGCCGTGGCGCGTTATACGAGCGGCCGCGGGGAGAGTCTTCAGAGTTTCCGCATTAACAACCCCGCGCGCGTCACCCATTTTCCCCGGCGGTGCGCGCCGTGTAGCGGGGGCTCCGCCGCCGGGAAGTACGAGACGAAGAAGAGCGCGCCGGGGCGGGCGCGCAAAGCTCCTTTGACAATTTCGAACTAAGACAGCCGTGGCGCAGGTTCAATTTAGATAATTAATGATATGGCGGCCGGGCGGCGCGCCCGCCCGCGCGACAAGAGAGGAAAACAGTGTTTCGAAGCTCTCGAGGCCTCGACCCGCCCGGCCGCCACCCCCCGAGCTCTTTCGCGGGCGCGCGCTGCCGAGGGGGTGGGGGAGGAGAGGCTCCTTGAGCGCGCGCGCGAGTCTTACGCCGGGAGGCGGAGGCGAAGGAAAGGGGCGGCACGCGCCGGGGAAGCCGGGGAAGAAGACGCGGCGGCGGCGACGCACCGGTGCGCGTTATTTGTGCAGCCGGGAATCAGCCTAGGAGAGAAATTGATCATTCCTTTGAGGCTGCGCAGCTGGAGAGGAGGCTGCTCTTTTGGGCGAAAAAGAGAAATGACAGATCGCTGCGATTCGAGACTTTCTTATGGGATTACGCTGCTGTGGATTAACCAATTCATATATAGCTTTAGTAGATTACGACTTTACTTCTCTATAATTTGTTATTTTTTTTTTAACTTATTGTTTTTGTTGTCCGGACAGATAATGTTTAAATAAAAGAAGGTCTTAAAGAGTATAATTCATGTGATTCATTTCTTAAGAGCAACGATAATTATTGGATTTATTACAGATTATCTTACTCTGATAATGAATACCTAGTTAAAATTTAAATCAAGTATTAAGTAGCTGCCACACTTCAATGTACCTTGTTAAAACCTTTGATTTTACGCATACTTATTTTGTAATAATATGAATGTACGGATTAAAATTCTTTTACTTAATAAATTAAAAAGTATAATACTCATTTGCTAAAAAATTACCTAAAAATACTTTATAATTTTTTGTGTATTACATCTTCATCTGTAACTAGAAATAATAACTAATATTTTGCACTTTTTCTGTGTTTAATCTTTAATAGTACCGTAAGATGATTTTCTTAAACTGCTTTTCATAAAAAAGTGAAAAAAGACGAAAAATGCAAAAATATTTTCATCATAAGTAGCAATTCCCCGGCAGCGAAGCGAGAAATCCTGCAAAGTCTGAATATGTAATCTTGGGTCCTCCGGGAGGAGGCTTCACTATATGTATTCACCAAAGGGGTGGGATTCTGGAGTCTCGGGTACAGAACAGCGACGCGAGCTTTGCCGTCGGGGCTTTGGCTTCTCTTTCTCCCAACCCTCTTTCTCTCTCTCTCCCTCCCTCGCTCTGTTGAATCGGGGTAAGACGGAGGAAAATCGTTACTCACTAGTCGCGGTCCGCGCGCCACCCCTCGGGGAGCTTTACGAGGATGCAGCGGAGCTTCCCTCCGTCTCTTTCCCTCGGAAAGAAAGAGGAGGTAGAGGCGGAGGAGGAGGAGGAGGAGGTGGGGAGGGCAAGACGCTCCCTGGGAAAATGGCTAAAATACGTCGATATGAGAGTCGACCTGAGACGCGGAGCGCCGCAGTAACCCCCCGCTCCGGCCCCGCCGACCTCCCCCCGGGCCGGTTCCTTCGCCAGCCGCCGCGAGCCAGCTTCGAGGAGAGAAAGAGGGAAAACTGGATTTCGCCGTCGTCTCGCTTGCTTTCGCGGCGCTCTACCAACTCGAAATTACGTTCGCCAGCCGCCCGGTATATAGTTATACGACGGGCGCGACCGGCTGAATTCGCCGCTCGGCTTCTCTCTCCCTCTCTCTCTCCGTCCCTCCGTCTCTCTTCTCGAGAGTAGTTTTAACAGCGGCGGACGGGGAGTGCGCGGGAAAATTCCTGCCCAAGTTCGCTCAGATTTACAATTTAACAATTTTCAGCCAGCGCTGCAGCGCCGCTGCATGCCCACTGAATGGGACGAAAGTTTGGAATAGTCGGCGCGTGGATGGTGCTTTTGGGGATTCTTTTCGCCTTTTTTTGTTTTAGTTCGAGCACATGCTTTTTTCTCGCAGAAAACTAGTTATTGTTCCGTGAATGTATTGTAGTAGAGGTGGTAAATGAAGACTTTTCAAGATACTCATTGTAAACAATGAATACTTTTCGAAAATAAAAAATGTAAAAAATTAATGGAAAAGTAAAATTTTGTTTTGAAATAATTTGACCTTTTTTGAACAGTCAGAATGTTTCTTTTCACTGTTATCTTAAGTAACTTAATTTAGTACTTTCTTGGCATTATGACACACAATACTATAATCGCTACATTACTACGTAGTTGAATAAGTTTTTAGTTTACTTTTAGTAAAATGTATTTAAAAAAAACGTCTCCCGAGTTGTTTCCAGAATAATGGAGGAATGAAGTCGCGGAGACATCGACGCGAGGCGAGATGGGACATTTTTCTCGAGTTGACGCCCACTTTTTTTCGCGGCAAGCCTCCCGCGCACGCGTACCACAGTTCGCGCCTTCGCCGGCTGTTTTATACTCACCTTTCGCGACGTGGAAAGCCGACGTCGGCTTCATTGAAATCCCGTCGGCTGATCCCGAATTTTAAAATGTTATATCTGTATACGCTGGGAAATTTTTTATAAAAATTACTAACTTACTAGGCAGGTAATCGTCAAATGAATTGCGCTTCGTTTAAATATTACCCCGGTAGCCTACTAGATAAAGTTTACCTGCTTAAACTAACGTATCCGTATAATTTTTCCAAAAATATACAAAAACGAGATACTCTGGTAAACATTGTACTTTAGAAGTGGATAGTAATTTTTTTTCCCTGAAATTCGGGTTAAAAGTATGAAAAGCCGGGGGGTGACCATGAAAACATAAAAACCAGCGGTAAAAATTTTTTGCGTATAATTGTACTAAAAATTTTTAAATAAAATGTTGGTCACTGTAGTCAATTGCAGTCAATTTTGTTTGTGTCTTAATTTTTAGACCATCCGGTTTGCCTTGCGTGCGACCCTAACTTGATCTTCGAGACTTTGCACTGTACAAATTTTCACAGGGTCAAACGGGTATATCTGGATTTTGTTCCCATGTATCGTGTTTTATGTTGTAATGTGTATAGAATAATTCACTTGATGTAGTGTACATTAAATATCTTATAAATCTAATGTTCTTTTACAAGAAAATCGATAAAATATGAAGTACTTTTAAAAACTGTATATAATAAACTGAATCCGCCAGCAATAAAAGCATTTTACTGTCGGAGGTTAAATTACATTATTATTTCCAAAAATCCTGAAAAAATTTACAATCCGATATTGAAAATTCGTAATAATATAAGGTAATGTTCCAATTCTAATGCGATTTCCATGATTATATCATTTCGAATTTCATAGATTCATCTTAAACTATTTAAAATCTTCTCAATTTGCAACTCAAAGTGATAAAAATGTCTGCGGAATATTTGAACTAACTGCGCTAATTAAAACAACTAAGCAACAAATGGTTGTATTAAAGGGCGCAACGTCTATTACAGCCACAGACGTCGTTCTTTCGGCTGGCAGCTCGCGTTCTATAATTAGCGCAGCGTACACTTGTCGAGGCACGCCGGCGTGTAGCTCACGTCGCTGCGAGGCCCGTGTAGCAAGAACTCATCAAAGCCGATCTCGCGCCCTCCGCGGCCTCCGCTCTTAACCGTGCATTTGGCAAACATCGGGCGTCGCTCTCCCCCTCTATCTCTCGCAGTCGGGCGCGCGCACTTCAGCCCCGCGGGCGTTGCTACGTCGCGCTCCGCGCTGATTACGAGCCTCGCGGGCCGCATTAAAACGAGCCCCCGCGAATGCATAATCGCGTCTTAGGAGGATGCCGGGGCGTAGCTTCTTGGCGGCCGGGCGCACGCGCTCGCTCCTCGCAAAATCCTGAGACGCCGAGATTGTGCACGTGCGCCCCGTAGCCACGCACGGCATGGCTCCCTCAAGAGCGACGCCTGACGTTTCGACGACGGGGAGAGGCGGCGCCTCGGGATTGCACAGGCTGTTTGATCTTCCTGCTTAAGGGGAGTCTTTTGGAGAATATACGTCAGATACTTTTCCAGATGGTTCACATTTTTCACTCAAAATTTCATCCGCGTAAATTTTACATTCTGTAGAGTATGTTCGGCTGTTACTGAATCATTAATTCGTAGTGATCTTGGATAACAAATTTTTGTCGCTATTTTGTGAGTGAAAAACTCAAATACAAACTGGTCATTTGTATATTAGATACGAATTCTCTTCATATGTCGTTAGGAAAAGATGCAAAACGTGAAAAACTTTATCGGTTGATATTGCAAAAATACAAAGACAAAGCATTGAAATAGGAACCATTTTATCAGGATTAACTGACACTCAGTTTTTTGGTAAATTTATAAAAAAAAATTAAAAAGAAAAGGAAAGGGAGCTATAGAAAATTATTTCAAATAAGAGGTCATGTTACTTTCAAACTGGGATTGAGGTGGAAAATAAGTAGACAATTTCATTCTGCGAATGATGTCGTAAAAGAAAAAGACACTTGCGCACTTCTAATCCACTGAATTAGAAACAAAGATATAGAGGTACTATAGAGATGAGCTTTGGATAAATATTTTTTTTAATGTTTTATCACTTTTATGCAACCAATCTTTATAATTACAGAAAACAATTTTTTATAATCTTATGTAAAATCTTATGCAAATGTGCGAGTTGATAAATGCACGCTTCCATTTTACGGCGAACTTATATCTGAAATCAGCGAGGGCAAAATAATATTCTCCAAGGCTCGGGATCCGTGGTAGCTCGGTGAAATTCCGATTTGGAAATCACGCCGGTCGGATGGTGCCTCCTCTCACCCCATCCCAGAAACAAGCCGAAACTCCGCGAAGTACCGATATTTCCTCGGAACGGCGCTCCCCCCTCGCTCCCTCTTGCACCCTAAATTACGAGACTTCCAGGGCGAAACTAAAAGCGGCGGGATGTACGTATAACGCTCAGTCCCCGGGACTGCGCGCCCACCCCCCGTCGGCGGCGGGGTGGCGTTTCTCATTTCGCGTCGCGGCACACGTAGACGCCCGGCTTTGCCCTTAGAAACCGAAGACGCGAGGGGGGCGCAAAGCCTCGGATCTCATACATACATTAACGTCGCTTGTCAGGCGTGGCAGGCGGCGAGACTTAAGATACGAGACGTCGGCCCGGGTGGGATGTCTGTCTCTGGGATATCGCGCACCCCGCCCGCAGCCGAGGGGGTGGCAAGGGTGGGGCTGAGCCCCGAGCCCCAAGTCTCTCTCTTCCTTCCCGCCTTCTTACCAGCCGTGCATGCTCGGGGCTTGGCGGCGGCGGCAGCGGACTCATAGCTAACTGCCGCTTAGCCCGGCTCGAGGTAAAGGCTCCCTGGGAAAATGGCTGCTCGCGTACGCGATGGCTCAAGAGAAGTAATTTCATTATTTTCTTAAAGAAATTTTTTTTTGTCTAGTCTTGAATTGCATTTTTTTAATGTTCTTCTTCATCTTAATAATGTGCAGATGATTAGGTACGTCATTTTCTCGGAGTGCAATTATTCTTTACTAATTTTTTATTATATATTAGGGGGCATGTATAGATACTTAAATACTTGTACACCCACGCATCGAAAGACGATATACTTCTTTTAATAAGAAATTTATCACAAAAAATGAATCTTCAGTAAGCACGGAGAACGTGCGATGAAAAGTCCAAATATTATAAGTGACACAAAAATTAATTTATTCAATTGCATAAAAGTCAAAGTACTATTAAATTATTCTCAGTTTCAGTAATATCATGAGAACATTCAAATTTAATATTTCACAATCTAAGAGGGCAAACAGATGTAAAGAAGAAAATCTAATTACAGACTACTCCCAACCAGTAGGAACTTACTAGTAGTTTTCAATAGATTACTTTTCTAATCAGTACGAATATTTTATTTAATTGGAATCAAGTTTTTGTGCTACAGTTTGAATGTAGAAACGACTACTCAATTTTTCATCGATTATTATTTCAATTTCTGAAATATAAAATTTTAAAAACGTTACTTTTAGAAAGATACTTGTTTCAAATTTATATGATGATTAAGCCTTCAGTTTTAACAATGTACCTCGGTGTATCGGTTACCTCCTCCACTCAAAAAAAGTATACCACGCGAAAACTCGAAACAAAAGTCGAAAAAGCGCCATTCACCTTGGCACTATCATAAAAACGCATTTTCCCGCGCACAAAAAGCCGGAAACTCGCGGGCGTGGGCTCGATGCCGGTCGAAAAGCGCACAATGAACCGCCACCGCCGTCGCCGGTGAAAAGAAGAGACGCCGCGGCGGCGGCGGCAGTCGGTGAAAACGTCCGATCGGTCCTCGACGCGCAAAGTCGACGCGTCACCGTCTCTTCCGCTTCGAGATACCATTGGCTCGGGTAATGCCGATCGCATAAAAGCGACGCGGCGAAAGAGACACGGGGGTGCCGCGAGGGAAGGGGGTGGAGAACGGAAACAACGCGTATCTCCGCGACTAATGGAAAATGTTTCGGCGAGGCCCTATCTCTTCGAGACGGGCGCAGGGGAAGGAGGTGCGGTCGTTCCGTTGAGCAAGAGGTGCAGTAAGGAGGAAGGGGAGTTATTTGGGTGTGTTTGAATTAGGCGTTCTTTTGATGATAAGAATAATTGCTATACGTCGTGTGTAAAATGTGAAATGAAGTTACGAGTACTAAAATGCTGATCAGTTATTTGCATTATAGAAAATTTACACTCGTGTAATTAGTACTGTGAATTGTTTTGATTCTTAGAAGTTAATTATTAATTAATAATTCTGACTTTTATTCATAGTTGTTCTGTTACTATCATCACTACATCCATACGATTACTCTTATAAATTTATAAGTTAATGTTTACGATTATTGTTAAGTACGCATTATTCCATTACGTTACACTAATTGTGATTATGTCAACAATTTTAATCAGTCTATAATTTTTCCACTAAAATTATTATGATTTGGAGTATAAACTAACTTTATTTATGATAAAATTATACTCTGCATACCAATTAATTTGAAAACTGCTCTTACATTATTAATATTAAGTAGGTTCAGGGGTTACGGCAACATACAGAGAACAACTTACAATTTTTACAACTGATTCCTTAATTAACAACACGATTATATGATTTTTTTTCAGTATTTTTTATCAACATAATCAAAACATCGAGTTCGTATAGGCTGTGGGAGAGGGGCGCGGGACCCCCCTTCCTCGCCCCGCAACGTGATACCTCTGAACCTCCTCAATAAATATTACAAAAATAACAAAACTTTTTTTTAAAAAATTTTTCAGTCTTAGTATTTAATTTGTTTTCCAACATAATTTTTTTTGTAAATATTAATAACCCATCATTTTTAATTTCTATGCTGTACTTAAGCGAACTTGAGCAATTAGAAAGTTTGAGAAAGAATTACATTTTTTTTATTTTAAATAACGAATTAGCAAAATGGTCCCAAAAGCGTCATCTCATCTTAGCTCCCGGCGTGGCGCAGCTCAGCGAGGTAGTAGCTGCGAAGGCACACGTGGTCGTGGGAGACGGAGGGAGGGGGGTGCGGCGTTGGCGTCGGGGGGTGGTGGAAGGCGCGCATAATGCAAGGGGGCGAAAACTAGGCAGCGCCTCACGCGCACCCCCGACGCCAAGACGCGCGCCGCGTCCCGATTGGTCGGCATTATTCAAAATGGCGTCTTCGTTTTCGCGCAAGATTCGTTTCGCGGTCGCGCCCGGCACCGCGCGAAGGAGCCGCGGGGACTTGAAAAAGGCGCGCCCGCGGCAGCCGCCTCGGCATCGATCCGCGTCTTTCCCTGCACGGTGGGCGGGCTCCGGCGGACCGTTTGCGACTGCATCTACTGTAAGGATGTCAACGCACTTTGCTTTTATTTGTAGTTGGATGCTTCTGCTGTTTTTTTATTTTTATTAAAGGATGTGCTATGATGTAGGGGAGAGTTGCCCACTACCAACCATCAGGACGTGTTTATCGAGTTCGAGATGTATCGATCTAGTCATTTTTTAATTTAATTTTTTAATCTTACTGCAAATAAAAAAAACTTTAAAATTAAAAGAAACTTTAAAATGAGTCCTGGTTGTAAAATTCTCTGTCTTAAAGAATGATTTCAATTTTTTAGTTACCGATAAAATTGTTATCAACTACCGACATATCATTGGAACGTAAAAAAGAAATAGATAATTAATAGACAAAAAGATTTATCTTTTTTTTTTAGATTATGTCTTCACTACATGTGCAGAGAAATAATCTCAATTGATACCAGGTGACGGAATTTGAAAATTTAAATTGAAATTGAATCTAAAGAAGAAATTCCTTCCAAAAATATATCTCTTCGCGACTGATCAAACAGTTGCATATTAAATAGATATTTACATATTGCTTACATTGGAGGTAATATAAATAACAACTCCACAGTTAAAAGTAATTTTTTTAATATTCTATGGCTGTAATATCTTTACGTGACACATTCCTAACAATTTCAAAATTATAAATTTGATATTCTGTTTAATTATTATGGTTTATGAGGTTAGATGAAGGATTCCTTGAGTAGTTGGTTGTTGGATTACACTATAAGTTGATTATGCTACTTCCTCCGGTGAAACTTTAAATTATTATAAATGAAGTTTGAATTGTACGGAAAGGGTTGTGAAATTTCCATAAAATTACAAAGCTAAACATTGTTTAGAGATTTGTTTAAACATTCAATTATTTCGTTTTTTGAATGTTAAACAAACTGCATTTGGAATTATGAATGTTAATTGTAATAATAACTTGATTTAAATAATCACTGCATTACTACGAATGTTTATTAAATGTTGAATTATTATCTACATTGCACGAGGCGTACGCATTTCTAGCTTAAAATTTGAATAAAACATTTACTTCTAAACATTGAATATTATTAATTTATAGCAATTTTATAATAATTACTCTGGTTACTATTTAATAAGTAATGCGGAGGATAAAATTGTTTTTTATAATAAATTCAAATTTTTCCAGAATTTACAAGTTACCATTTTCTTGTTACAAGAATGTAATCTGAAGATGATATAAAAAGTTTAAACGTGAACGTACAATATTTCTAAACTGCCGTTTAAATAATTTATACACTAAATTCCCAGTGCTAGCCATACTTTAAACAATATAATTAAACAATATAATAAAGCGAAGAAGAATAATGAAAAGCAACGCATATCATGATAAAACTGTTCCAGGAAAATTAAAACAATTAGCCTCGTGATAAAAAGCTCGACTCGGGAGGCGCAAGTTTAGCGCGACAGACCTCCGCTGCGGGTGTAGCGGGTCCTCGCGGTGCACCCATTTAATTAATGCATTTGATATAAATTAGCGCGCGGAATATCCGAGCCGGCGGCCGCGGGGAGACACCGTGGGTCGCGCTCTCGCGCCACGAAATTAGATCCCGCGACCGCGTTTACATTGCACGCTGCTCCGCCGTGCGAAAATTTCGTAAACAGCGCGACGCGGACACCTGGCGACGTCTGGTTTTCCCTCGTCGCCGCCGCCACCGTCGGAGGAACTCGATTCCTGCGGAGGATCCAGAGAAAACCAGTCCTTCTTGGGGTGATACGGCGCCAATCGAACCGCGATCTCGCGCGTTCCCACCGTGCGGAGCGCTGACCGCTGGTCAAGCGGCCGCCGCCGAACCTGACTAACGACCCTGACCCCCGAGGTCGCTCAAAGCTTGATTTCACGGATCGAATGTACTTGCTTGTGAATTCTTTTTTAGAAATTGAATTAATATTTTATCTTTTCTACTATCGTTTCTTTCCATTTTATCGAAAAAGTACATGAACAAATATGTTGAAATTTTTTTTTATTAAAGTGCGGACAAAATCGAAAAATAAAATAAACACAATAGTTGATAGTAAATTTCATAATATTTATAATAACAAATATAGTTATACTGTAGAGTAAAATTTTCTAGTTCTTGTAAACTATTTTAGTTTTTGTGATTTTTCAAGTTTTTAAAAATTGCTAATAAGGAGTAATGTTTATGAGTAATAATTATTCCTGCTTAAAGAAAACTTATTCTATTAGGAAGAATCATATAATTAAATAATTGTTTTTAAAATTAACAATCTATAAATAATCAAAAATATTAATTGAATGAAATATGTTGTAAATTTTTCTTTAAGTATTTTCATAATTTGACAAATTTTAGTTGATTTATTTATCTTGATGTAGGATTTGATCTATAATTTAATTATAGTGATAGTGAATACTATTATAGTAATATTAATTAATAATTAAATAACATTACATCGCACAATTTTATACGTATATTCAGAAAATTTAAAAAATTCATATAATTTTCAAAACGTATAAGAAGATAAACAAAAGTTAGAACGATTTTAATAGCAGCATCGGAATGGAACACAAAACCATTCTCACGCTTTGAAGCAAGCCTGGCAACAGTTAATCCACCTTATTCAGAAGCGAATCTCCGCGAAGCCATCGGCGCGGCCGGCCAAGTGTAATTCAACTTTTCAATTGAAAGCTGTCAGCGCGAGGCGCGGACAATCGGCCGATAATAAAAGTCCGCTCTCCCGTCATCCCCGGCAGCGACCGGTCGCCCCGGCCACTTACGCGACCAGTCGCCGCCCGAAGGAAGGAGGAAGGAGGAAGAGGCGCGCGAGCCTCGCTCGGGGGACAAACAAGTCTATCGAGATCGCAGTCCCACGCGACGAGTCCGTCGTTCGGCGCGACGCGCGGCCCTTTTCCCCGGCGGGCCTCGCGGCCGAGGCTGCCGACTTCCTTTTTCAGGAGGCGCGCGCGTCCGGCGACGATCGGCGGTTCGACGACCGCCGGACTTTGTCCCGGACGCCGGGCCAACTTCCTGCCGCGATTTCCATAGGTAGCCTTGTCACGGCGCGCCGCGCGCGCACCAACTTTGCGCGCTCGCTGCGGAACTCGGAAGCCACCCTGCGCGGACTTTGGTTTTGGTGTGAGGTTTTATGATTTCTTCGGATCACGCGCGAGTCAGCGTTAACAAAATTCAATTTCATGACTAAACAAAAACTACGACATTTTTGAAAATAATTGACAATTATTTGAGATTTTGTGATAGTCTTAATTATATAGTTCATGGAATTATGATTTTAGTATAAACACATTAGCCTTGTAATATCAAATTTTTAATTTAAATTTGTTTTGAAGAAGTGAACAGAAAATCATAGAAGTTAAGGCAGAAAGTATGTACTTAAGAACATGTATCTATTGACTTGCATTTTTTTAAAAATTGAAAACAGCAGTTTCGGTAGGGAAATGCACACTTTCTCTTCTGATAGTTAATAAAAAACAAACCCTCTCCTGCCATTGCCCCTTAAAAAATGTCTAGCTGTGATGAGTGTAGAAAAAAACGACGCTTTGTTTTTGAACAATAAGGAAAACACCCACAATAAAGTTCCAGCAGTCAGACAAATGTAGAGGATTTTCTCAAACGGGCAAATATTCTTTGCTGGACTTCACAAGAAGCTATGGAGGACTCCTTTTTTACACGTAATATACAGAAAAACTAGGTAATCTTTATTTCCTAGTATCTTTCCGCGTGGATCCTATTAAGCGCACCAACGATTAGTTCATTACAGAGACTAGCGAGTTTTTGTGCAGTTATGTATTGCTATTGTAGGAACATTGATTTTTTATTGCAAATATATAGAATGAAAGAAACCTACTATAAAAATTTATACAAAATTTTAATCAAAAAGTATTGTAGTCCATTATAATATTCAGTCAATTCGACAATTAATTCAACGAGAACATTTTTATCGGTTATTCATCAACTTTTCATTGGATTCTCGACTGACATCAGACGTGACATTTTCTTCCCTTCTCGTTATTCTTAGCAATATTCCTATGTTACTATAATCGAACATATATATGTGCACGAATGGAATCAAAATTAACCGTAAGTTAACCGACCCCGGAAAAAAGCCGTCGCTAAGCTTTCTCCCTCCAGCCTGCCTCCAACCTCCAGCAATCCCCCAACCAAGCGTCAAGCACTCGGAGCAGGCCTTATCCCGGGCACGCACGCAGTTTCTCCGCTGGAAGTCGGGGCCTCGCCGTCTGTAATCTTCGGTTCGCGAACTCGCGGCCTTGCGCACCTGCAGCTTGCGCGAGGCTCCCCGACTTTGCATAAAGCAACAATGGGGGAGCGGGGCGGGTGGGTTCTGCTATAGCCTCCCGAAGAAGACAGGCAGGCGGAGCGAGCGCTAGTCGGAACGTCGCCGTCGCCGTCGCCGTCATCCCTCCAGCGAAATTTCGTTCGCGAGTTCCCCGTCCTCGTCTAATCGCATTTACTCGAATGAGCTTTGCTCGCTACGTATACGCGCGCGCGCCCGCCTTCCGCGGCGCCTCCATTCCATTTTAAGAGCATCTCAGGAGAGCGAGCGAGAGGGAAGCTCTCTAAGACAATTAGCGGGACTAAAGGACTATCCGGCGCTGCTCTCCTCCTCCGCCCCCGGCTTCCCTCCGCCCATCGTCGACGTTACCGCGTTCTCTCCCTATATCGCTCCGTATTCACGTGTCTCGTAACATTAATAATGCGAACGAGGCGCGGCGGAGCGGCTGCGTCTCCCAAGACTACTTCGGCGCCGATGCGGAGACGCCGCGGAGAGAAACTTGGAGAGACGGCGAGTCGAACTTGCCGACGCCCCGGCAACGCGCCCGGCTTCACTGATGGGAATTGACGCTAATGCGCCGGCAAGACCCGGCAAACTCGTCCGTCTCTTAACTCTAACTACCCCCCAGACTTTTTCATTCGTCGCTGTAACGCGTTGCTGGATCAGATATGATGAATTTGATCTTATTTTCGTTTAATTGGCGCTGCATTTTAATGAGCATTTAATTTTAGCATATTTATTTATTTTTAGCTGAAGCTCGGTATAGATTATTATATCTTATTATATTCATGTGGATATTTACTCGATCAAACTAAATTCGTTGACGATAAATAAGAAATGTATGATTCAGTAGTATTGCCATAAAAAAGAAAAAAAAGACAAAAAAGAAATAAGAATTTAAATATTAAAAAAAAAAGATTTTGGAAGTCTGTAAAATTGATAGGAACAATAATTAGAGCACAGAATACGCATAGCTTTTTTCGATCAACCTACACTTTAACAGCATTTTTTACGGTACACTTGATAATACTTATTTGCTTAATTTCCGTAGATGGAAAAGATCATGAATATTGCTGCGATAAAAAGTAAGATAAGATAAGATAAGTTTAGTAAGATATGTCTTTCTAAATTTAAAATTGTCAATTAATATTAGTAAAAATTTACTTAGCACTATCAATCTTGTTTTCCTCTTTTAGAACATAAGCATTGTTTTTCTTCGCATTTACGCACTCAGCAGCGTGGGCACGCGGAAAGAAGTAATTACACTCGTGGACCTTACGCACGTGGTTACGATTCGGGCGCGGAATACGAAATGGGCCGAGGACCAGGTTACACAAGTCGCCACATTTCAAACAAGCCGTGATAATTGAGTGCGGGAAGGTTACTTTTCGCGCGGCATAATTTCGTCCCGACGTCGCTTTTAGAGCTCAATCTTTCAAGGAACGAAATGACATTTCGTTTCATCTGTCGGCTAAAATGAATTTCTGAGTCTTTACCCTGGAATTACGGCATGAAATCTCCGACGAAGGAGTTATTTTTGGACCATTTTGCGAGTTTGCCGTTTTTTATTTTAATGCAATATAGTCTGATTGAATTCTCAGCTTTTACACTTTGCACGTCGAGTTTCATTTTGAGAGTTCATTCTACTTAAATGGGTACGTAAATGTAGAAATTAATATTTCCACTGGCAACGAAAATTGCGATAGAACTCGCTCACTTAATTGAATTATTGAAAAATCTGATATTTTCATTCATTAAAGTAAGACTGAAAGTTGAAAATTTATTCAGCTGATTCGTTTTTCATTTAACTTAAAATTGTTATTTAAATAGGTAAGACTGAAGAATTAGAGACTAATTTTATGTATTTCAAAGTGGATGTCATTTTAATGAATGAAAAATATTTCTGTAAATTTTTGTGCAACAAATGTGCAATACTTATCGAGATTTTCATATGAAATTTTTTGTCTGACTCAACGAGTGCTTACATCTTTTTATTCTTATTATTTTATTGATTACAGTCAGGATTGGAAATTTTTCAAGAACTACTACGGAGGCCAGGCAAAAAACGCCAGCAGTTTCCCAAGTCGATTCGCCGCGCAGGCATCGGCAGCCGCGGAGGCGCTCTCCCACACGTGCCCTCCGCCTCTCCGGAGAAAGCCGGTCGATCGATCTCCTTTGCCGCGTCGCCGGGCGCGCGGCCCCTTAAAGGCTCTCCACCCCTTGGCCGCGCGAGCGAGACGGGGCGCTCGGCGTCGTGGGGGTGCCGGTGCACCCACACCCGCAGGGAGCGCAGTGGTAAAAGGCGACGCTCGGGTCGGGCGCGACGCGCTTGCGAAGAAGAAAAGTCGAGGTGCGCGCGCGCTCGGGCCAATGGCCGGGCTCGGCGCCACCCCCACCCTCGGGCCGGGCTTTTACTCGGGATTTTTCCGGGGCCGGGCTCGGCTCACCTAAGAAAGCGTCGCGCGGCGAATCCCGGCGCGCCCCGCCAAGGCGCGCCAGCCAACCGTATTGCTCCTCGCGCGGCCGACCCCCTCCCCCCTGCCTGCCCCTCGGCGAGCGTCTTAGGGGGGCCGCGCCCCCGGGAAAATATAGCAGCCCGAGCTCCCTCCTTATACTCGCGGCGCGGCGGCGGCCCACCTTCGCAGCCCGAGCGTCGGCTCTCTTTTGCGCTCGCGCGCAGGCAGCCCCGGCCGGCCGGGGCGGGAGGGGGCGGCCGGGAGCTGCCGCCGCCGGTGCTGCCGGCTCTTCCTCAGATATTAGATTTTACAAGGAGCGCGCCGGGATTTTCGAGGGGGCGGCCGGCGGGGAGGACGGAGTCGCCGCGAGCTCCTCTTCGGCTCTCCTAGCCGGGCGAGTCGGCCCCGTCGGGGGTGGGATAAATATTAATTACGTTCCTAAGGGCTGCCTGCGGCCTGCGAAGCGTTATACTTCTCCTCGCGTTACCCCCGCGGCTCGGGGCGGCTCGGGGCGGCGCGGCCGCGAGGGAGAGGGATTTTCCTGACTCTTGGACGTCGCTCCCTCGCTCGTCCCGACTCTCCGCCGCCGGGTAAGCCCCGAAAGTATTGCGACCGGGAGAAGTGGCCGCCTCGCCTTTCTCAAGAGGGTTTATATTGGAGAACGCGAGAGGGGTATCTCTGCCTTTCTCCGAGCAGGCCGTGCCGCGGTTATTAGTTATGAAGGGTCGCCCGCGCGCACCGACCTTTTGTTGCTGTAAGAACCGACGCGACTTTGGCCCGCGTGTGTGGCTTTGTATCAGGGAATCCAGATTTCCTCCCATTCTGCACTTTCACCGTTATTCTACGAGTTTCGACCAAATGCTTCTTTAATTATTGATTCAAGATTTATTCATTAAAAATGTAATATACAGAATTAAAAGTTTATCTAATGACGATAAATTAAAAGAAGGAAAAGATTTTTTGAATTATCAATTAATATTATTCGGTGGAGTTTTCTACATACACTTCGGTCTATAATCTATTGATGATAAGTGTTTAACTTTGTCAACAATTATTGACAGAAAATTTCTAACATTTAGAAAAAACTAAATTTTCTATTGATTATTTTAATAAAAAAATTTCAAAATCACGCTGTAGATTTATAAAATTATGTATTGATAATAAAAAGGAAAATATTATTAGCGCATTAAAAAAATGTATTCAATATTTTTAAAAATTTTTTTTATTTCGTCTTAGTTTGAAGCGAGCTGATGAACTGTTTATGACGGTTGTATCACTTCAGTCGAGTTGAGTTTTGCGACTCTTTTACCCTTAGAGGTAAAAGGCTCGTAGGGTAACCGTGTTTACCACCGGTGCTATTCTCTCGAAAGTTTCAGACTAGGCCTGGGGAGGGTTTGCATCCGAGCTAGAGTCGAGCTTGAGTGAACGGTGCTGCCGCACTCGGCGTAAAACGTAACCACTCTTCCTCCCCGGAAACCGAAGGATCGCACGGGCAGCAACCCCTTCCCAATCAACATTTTGTACACTCACACATAAAATTCACTCCCCTTTAAAAAAAATAAGAAAAAATAAAAATTATATTTTGGTTCGGCTAATTTTCAAAGCGAATACGGTGATCAGTGAGCGCTCGCGATTACGCGGTTGAATCGTGCGGCTCATCGAATTAATGCATTCAAAACTCGAGTTCGGTGGGAACACAACGGAGGCATCGTTGCGCGAAATGCCGAAGGCGGTGTGCGTCGGGCAATCGATTGAAAGTCGGTCAATCGGTCAAGCGCGCCTGGGGCGGGGGGAGGGGGGGATCGAGACGGCGGCGCGGGGCCGCGTCCGGTCACTGTCTCGAGGGCCGCGGCTTGAATGGGCCGAACGGCGGGCAGAGGCGGCCACCGATAATATCGTGCAGTGTATTTTCGAAGCCGGATCAAATCGCGCCGGCGCTGCGCTAAGTGCGCCCATTTGCGGCTAATGGCCCGGCGCTGCCGCGATTATCCCTAACGTCCAGCCGCGGCAGGAGATCGGCTAACGGCCGCTCGTTTCTGAGTTCTGTCGTACCTGCTCGTTTTCTATTTTCGGCTTCTTTTTGCGGGAGGACGATGGCAGGAGGGTAACATCTTGCCGGAATGTGCAGACGGGCCGATGGTGAAGATGACTGTTTGAAACTTGCGGGTTCTCTAGTACTTAAATATTGATTTTTGACGTGGATTTATTTCAGACAGTATGAAGTATGACAGTGTATTTTTATCTATATGAGTAAAAAAATTTTAAATTGATTTTTCATGCAATTTCGGTAGTCAGGTCTGTTGAGTTTATTAATCCTTATTGTAGTACATTTCTAGGAATAATTTTCAATTGTGTAAATAAATTATTTTTACAGAAAATTATGACTATATTTTTAGTTACACATTGATATAAAACACCATCGATAAGTGGAGTCATGAAAACTATTCTCAATTTCATTACCGATAAGATAAATTATATCTATAAAATTGTTTTCTCGTTTTTCAAAAAAATATCATTAACTAATTTAAGATTTAAAAAGAGTTCTAAATTGCAGATTATTCCTTTCCACTTGCTAAACACTTTTCGTCGTCTTATTCGCCATTAATAACGCCTCGTAATCATCAGAGGCTCGGGTAACGAGAACGGAGTACTCGGCTATCTCGGTTATCCTCGGGCGCTCGGGATTTCGATAGCCAGCCGGGTACTCGACAGTTGGGGTAACGATCATAGCCCGAGAGTCGCTTTGCTCTCGTTGCGCCGACCATTGTGCCACCGAGTCTTTTATAGGGGACTCTTTTCGGCTCTAATGAGACGCACTTGTGGCCCGAACTCGGTTTTTCATAGGAGCGCTTTCCTGCACGGAGGTTCGCTTTTTTGCCGGGGAATTTTCATTGTTCGCGATTTTGGCGCGCCTCGTTTTCTTCCACGATTATGAGGAGCACTGCTGATAGCGTTTTATTTGCGAGCTAATGAGCTTAATACTGTTCAGTCTTTTTATCCTAATTATATCTGATCATTTTTTAGCATAATGTGAAGTATTAGTAAATATTAGTGACAGTAATTAGTGGATTCAAAAATTAAAATACGTTTTTATTTCATGACATTTATTTTAAAAACATCAGATTATAAATTTTACCAAAAAGAAGTCATTTTTAAAAAAATGTTCGTAAAAATTCTTGGTTTGTGCGACTTTAGAAATACACAATTCACTCTTTTAAAAATACACGTGGGCTTTCCGTTAGAATTTCCCCTATTGTGATGCATTTCTTTTTATTTAATATTAACGTTTTTAATCGTAACCAGCAAACAATCTGTTTTAAGACATACAACATTTTTACTAACTTATTATTAAAAATTTCTTTAAGAATTTGTATCGGTAAAATATCTAGGCTATTAATACTTAATTGTTTAGATTAAAAAAATGTCCTAATGTCCACGAACGCTAAATTCTTCCAATTTTCATCCAAAACTAATTACCGTGCAGATTTTACGACGCTGAAACTCCAGCGTCGACCCTAGCGAGGTCCTATTTTATTGCGAGTATCAAACAAAGGGATCGACGTAGACGCGTCGCGGCGTCGTCCGCGCGACACTCGCAATTAGTCGCTCAGTCATTGAAGGAAAGAACAGCCCGGGGCCAGGTGTAAGCTCGGCTCTCCCGGGCGCGAGCGGCGCTCCGCCCGCGCGGAGAAGAAGCAGTAAAGGACGGGGGAGAGCTCCCGGACGAGTTTGAGAGGTGGCGAAGTTGCCGCGGCGGGAAATGGCTGCCGCGCGGCGCGTCGCCTCCTTTCGCCCCGAGGATGACGCCGGCCGAAGAAGAGGGAAGACGCAGTCGTTGTTCGCATCGGAAGTTGCCGCACAATCGATGAGCTCGGGCCATTCAGACGCGCGCGAGGGACTTTGCTCGCTGCGACGACGGGGAGCGCGCTTTGCCTGGCTTCGCCGGGGACACTGCACTGCCACGGCCTCGTCTAAGCGATTTTTCAACTATTTTGCTGCCGCTCGCTTCTAACGCCGCAAATTTAGCTTTAGTGGCGTTGTTCGCGAATTGAAGTATAGGCTGAACTCGTAGTTTACTTGCAATTTAAATTTCTGATATATTTTTTAACCTTATTTTTATTTGTAACTTAAATTTGTAGTAAGTAGCTATTTTTATTTGTTAAATTGAAATTGAAAAAGAAATTTAATAATGAAAAGCATGAATCGGGAAATATTCTATCGGTTAAATATATCGGACAATAATTTTTAAGTTAATTATGACTAAAAAAGCCATTTCACTTAAAAAGTATTCAGTTATAGAAAAAAATTAATTACCGATCATGCCTTGAGACCTAGTTCACTCTCTTCTTATACTTTTATTAACAAAGTAGTAGGTATGTAATGTAAGTAATTGTTGTTCTTTATAAATTTTTAGTAAAGATAAACAAGGGGTTATTTTTTGTAATTTTAGTCATACTTGATTACAATGATAACAAAATTTTAAGTGTTTTTTCGCTTTTTTCAAATTAGTTAAATCCATGTCCTTAAAATAGCGTATATTTAGCTACCTGAAGTAACGCTAACGTTATCGGGAAAGATATGACTGAGTCCCCCTAACGGTAACTGTGCCAATAAATATTATTCACTGTATCCAGGCATTCTATATTTTAATTTACGTGAATATACATCGAGTGAAATTTTACGATTTGCGTAAAAAATGAATGATCAAATATACATAATTTATTTTTTTATTATAATTTATGATTCTTTATTGCAAATAAAGAATAAAATATTTAAAAAAAATTATAAATTCAATTATTCAAAGTGCGGTGTATGATTACACAGAATGAAAAACCCCTCAGATACTCAAACGCGTATGAGGTGCATATATACGTCTAGCTTACTTTCCACAAGCGCATAATTAGCCTTTCTTGTGCTTATAGTCAAAGAGCCGGCACTACAATGAGGCCCGCTCCATCTCTCTCCCTCTCGTTTCTTAAGACTCGGCCAAAGAAGAGAGAGACTGGAGCTTTCTCTCCTGACGAGCCCGAGGCGGAGCCTCTCTTTGAGGATCTCTTTGAGCCTCTTCTTCCTACGTCCTCTTTACGTGTGCACCAGCTCGTAGTCTTATGCGCCCTGGGCGGCTTTATTCCACATCTCCTACCGCCTCGAGCTTCCACCTGACTCTCTTTAGCGTCTATTTTTGTTGCATTAGGAGGAAGATAAGAGAGGCGGAGGCAGAGTCGACTTTCGGCGAGAAACTGCCGGATGAAACGCGCCGTGCACGAGACTGGAAATCGACCGTGACTGTAAAACCGTTCCTTGCAGTCTGCTAGCTCAGTAAATATCATCATCGTTTTAAAATTTCTTTTACTTCATCTATTTTTACTTTACAATTTATGTCCAAAAAATTCTATTTAACTGCTAAGTTCTATTTGTATAAGTGAAAATACTATATTTAATTGTTTTTAAAACTATGATACATGTTATCAAGTTCAGGATTAAAAGTTATATTCTCTAAAAAATAAACTTCTATTACAAAAGTAAATAAAACAATTACATATATTTCTGTTGTACTTCTATATAAAATTTTGTTATCATGCAAGGATTCACTTACAAATGTATTAAAAAAAATGTATGATAAAAAAAATGCATATCCCTATAAAAAGCAATAAAGAAGCGTTTTTCTCGGAAAATTTGATCGCGCGCTTGAGCGGCGCAGCCTCAGCCGGTGCATCTTGAGCCTGGACCAGGGGGAGCGCGCGCTCCTCTCCTCGGTCGGCCTCTCCTCCTCCCGGGCGGGGGGCCGCTCGCTCGCTCGCGGAAAAGCGAAGGAAAGCGCGCGACGGGGACTCGGCGTGTGGGGGTAGGATGTAAGACGCGCGAGGGGGCGTGGTCCCCGTCGCATTGATCCACGGCTGCTGGCGCCGCCGCCGCCGCTTCTGCCTGGAGAGCCCCTACCCGGCAGCCTTAAAAGAGTACGCCCCCACCTTCTTCCGGCGTTGCCCTCCCGCCGGCGGGCCACGACCTCGCGCGAGCGCGAGAGCCTGTAAGAAAGCGCCGAG
This sequence comes from Eurytoma adleriae, assembly GCA_900480045.1. Taxonomy (NCBI): domain Eukaryota; kingdom Metazoa; phylum Arthropoda; class Insecta; order Hymenoptera; family Eurytomidae; genus Eurytoma; species Eurytoma adleriae. The sequence goes on along the minus strand of UXGC01000655.1, from coordinate 38,284 downwards.
AAATGAATATTCATAAGCCGCCCTCCCCCTGCCCCTCGCCCCCTCTCCCCGTCCGCGGAGCACCGAGCGCCGTCTCTGTCTACTCTACTTGCGCTTCCCGAGCCCGGCGCGCGTTTTCGCAATTTCGAAGGCGAGCCTTGTCGTTCGAGGGCACCGCGTATGGATGCGGGAGGAGGGGGTGGAGGCAAAAATTCGAGGGGGGGGGGGCGAGCTCCGGAGCTTTCGGAATACTGAAAAGCGCCGGAGATCGAGTAAGCAAGGTGGGAACTGACTTGGTAATGTAAGAGCTGCTCGGAGTACCGAAATTCGCCTTATATCAAACCTCGTATTGCTGATCCTTTTTCGGTTTATTTTATGTAGAAGAGATGAGGATGTAATATCAAAATAACTTTTAGGTAATCTTTTTTTGGTGAGTATGAAATGAATGAGTATCAACAATAATTAATTTTTAGCAAAATTTTACATGTCAGTATAATCTAATATAAGATTTGTGAAATTTATCAGTAGTTAACATGCTAGTATTTAAAACATGAAATTGTCTCAAAAATCTACGGGCTGCTGATATAAGTAAGTTCAAAGTATTAAATGTTTACTTACCCATTCTTTTATCGTCTGTACCTTCTACCGACGTATTTTTTTATTCTCAGTATTAACATTTTTATAAATTTATTGGTGTTAGGATTAGGATAATATTTCATAAATAATCATTAGTTACACAGTCTTATATATTTACAGGATTTTTTTTATTATACTGATTTATTTTATTTTGCTTATTAGTACACATCTGTAGACAAATGTATGCCAAACGCATAAGTACTTCTCCACTTTTTATACAATTATTATTTATTTCCATAATAAGTTCGATAATAAGTTACAAGTAATTTTACACATACTTTACAAAAAACACTTTTTCAGTAGATAATTCCGAAATGACCAGACACAATGTCAATTGGCAGCTTTTTTCTAAATGACTTTCACCGTCAAGAAAATAACATAATAAACAAAACGAAACTCTATATTTCGTACTTTAATGTTTGACTGTGCATCAGCTTGAACAGATCTTATAAAAAATTTGTATAAATAAAGCGTTCGACATCCTTTTCACGTTCACATCTTCCCAAGTTAACCGCAGATCTTGAACTCGCTCATCTTGCCATATTTCCACATCACCTGCAAAAAAATAGAGAAAAAAAAATTGTCGAATCAATACCCTTCAGAAAGTTCCAACCCTCTTCGGTCCAGTAGATCGAAGGAAACCCTCGAAGGTACGGCCCCGGCAGTAGCCGCGCGGAGGTTGGGCCTCGGTGCTCCCTACTTTTTCCTCGAAAACTTCCAGTATTAATCTCCTTATCGAGGAGGGCGAGCGACGGCTGCGTCCAGCTCGCAAGTTCCCCGTCGGCGGCCTGAAACAATTAAAGCAACGCCCGAGAGTTATCGAGAGGCTGCCGCGAGCGCGCGACGTCGTTCGGCGATTATAATGCGGGAGCGAGCTGGCGGGGGGGAGAAAGAGAGAGGCGAGGGAGAGACGGAGAGAGAAGAGAGCGAGGGTCGGGCTGCGAAACTTTGGTTCTGCGTCAACTTTGCGCGAAATACGCGGACTGATGACACAACGTTATAAGCGAGAGAAAGAGGGAAGGGGGGTCGAATCGGGGGTGGAAGAGAATATACGACGTTTCCAGAATACACACGGAGTTTGTTCTAACTTGCAGTTCTCCCCCGCTCCCTCCCCCTCGCTCTCGGCTCAAACAGGCTAGATTATATTCTCCTTCATCTCTCTGTGCGCGCGCGAGCGCCAGACTTCATTTGTTTGCCTAATTCGGGGCTCTCTCTCTCGCGCGCGCTGCCTGGCATCGGCGCCCCGCGCCACCCGATGCGTGCGGAGGCGAGCCGAACGGAGCTCGTGCCATTTGGCTGATTGTGAAAAAAATTGGGAGGACGAGGGGGATGGAGGGCGGGGGCCGATAGGTTCCTGGAGAAGCGATGCCGCGCGAGTCGACTGGCTGTAAGCGATGTCTTGGGTGCGCTTTCGCGGTTGCCACGGCGCGACTCTGCGGCTTTCCATGTTCCATCGGAATCGAGATTGCGGCTGCGTCGTGGGAAGCTTTAGAGTTGCCTCTAGACGCGTTACCCTTTTTTGACATGATTAATTTTATTTATACTGTTTTAGTTACTATTAATTTTTACAAAAGTCTGTGTAAAAAATAAAAGAAAAACAACAAAATATAGAATATCGACATAAAAAAAATATAGATATACTTTCAAATATTGCTATTTATACTTCGACGGTTGTGGGGTAGATGCCATTTTAATTATACTTGCCAGTTTCGAAATTATTTTACACGAGGGCCAAATCTCGCTTCGAAGTTACGATTTGAAATCAGAGTCGTAGAATCTTTATTTTTTTCGCTATTCTAAGGTAAGCAGAGCTCAGCAATTCCAGGGCAAGGCGACGGATCTGGAAACGACGTCTCTTTCAGCCGAGTTTACAAGGGGGGTGAAGGTAAGGTTTCGGGCGAGGGGCAGGGAGGGGCACGGGGGTTGAAAAGGGAGCAAGGGAAGGGTACAACTTGAGCATCGCCGTCGTCGTCTCAAATCGTTAGACGATAGCCGCACGTCGCTGCGCGTTAAAGCCCCGAATGGCTCCATGCCTGATTTACGAAGCTGTTAACGTTTCCGATAAAATACAATCCCTCGGGTTTTACGGCCGTGCGAGCGCGCGCGCAGCCTGCGCCGCTTATACACAGTTTCGCCCGACGACTCCGGCTCGCGCGCGTATTTCCATCGGCGAATGACGACGGCGAGAGACAAGCACCGACTCCTAAATCGCGGCCGCGCGACTATTCCCGAGGTGCTCAGACCTTTTATAAATCCCACTCGAGCGCTGCGCACTCCTCCGCGCCAGCGGCGCTACGCGAGCTGTAAATTGAGATCCGTGATTGATGCTTTCCCGACGACGTAATTGAATCGCTCCGATAAAGTGCCTTTTTATTTAGAAATCTTACTTTGACTCAAAATTCAATAAATGGAGTATCTGCGCATTGATAAGTAGTCATTATTAAAAAAATAACGATCTCTTAAAAAATGATCTATCAATAATTGTCATAATTAATTTTTCATTCCCTGTAAACATATTTTACACCGCGGCTCTGAAACAGGAATAAAGACCAGATAAATAAAAGTTTGTTGTCGAAACCTCGTGATTTTCTTCTAATAATTGCTATACGCACTATTTTCCTCTGATAAAAATGAAACATTAAATCAGCAGCATATATTCGAAGTGAATTTATGTTATATTATAATAATACATAGACAATTTATAAAAAGATAGACAAATAAACATTTCCACAATCATCGACTTAAAAAATTACCTCACTTTTATCATTATAGCTTCTTGAAAATTCTACATAAATTTCGAAAAATGATACGAGCGTTTTCTAAGCAGGTATATAGAGTTAGCCATTCTTTATCCGCGAAAGCATGGTAGCCGTGGAGCTTGAGTGGCGGCAATTACCGCGTTTTATTTAGGTGGTCGTGCAGGTCGCCGGTCTCTTCCTCCCGCTGAAAAATAGCGCGTTACATACCGCTCGGGGACGAACGAGTGCAGGTGAAATATGGGGTTGCAACGCCGGGGCGCCGTAACCGCCCGCGCGAAGGAACGACAGAAGAGAAAGAGCCGGGCGCGCGGGCGCGACCTCACATCGACGCACGCGTATGCATAGGTGTACGCGCGACGACGGCCCGGAGCTCGGGCAGAAGTATAAGCTTTCCTCCGGCAAATGAGGTAATATATATACAAAAGCTAATACGGCCAAAAGTTGCGGCAACTTGGATGAGTCTCTCCGCCTCTCTCGTTTCGTGCCTCGTCTTTCTCTTCCTATTCCTCGTCGCCTCTCTGCCGCGAGCGGGCCTCCGCCGCCTCTCCTATTTCTCCGCGCGCGTGTGCTTCGTCTAAATATTTAAAAGGATCTCGAGCTATAGACAGGACTCGCCTGGCTCGGTGCGCCTGCTGCCCGAGAAAAAGCTAAACAGATGAGAGGGATTAAAGCCCCTTCAAAAAGGTCTCTTACGTTTCGGGGAGGGAAAGGCAGAAAGTGAGAGAGGGCCGTAGAGCTACGGACAAGAATTTCATCAGCCTGCTGCAAATCCGACGAAATTTCGTTAAAGTCAATGGCACTCGCAAGATCAACTTGTTTACTTGCAGCATTGCCTCTTACTTCCTTACTATCTTTAATGCGAGATGTTGCAAATAAATTTTTACATATTTTACTGTTGGCTACTTCAGTATTTACTTTTTTTACGAAAAGCTAGAAGTTTATTTACGTTATACTTTGAAAGTTATTACTGTTTGAATGTTAATCTTCTATTGTATATGGATTCCCCCCGAAATATCCTTAATATGCAATAAGTGATACCTGAGAAAGTGCAAATTTTAATAGTTCTGAAAAAAAGTATGATCGCTGATTTTAAAACTATATTATTGCTTTAAACAAAATTTTTTTGAAAACATATACCTATTAAATTATAATTTTCCAAATTCGACTGCAACTGTAATGTCAGCAAATCGACGGTATTTTTCATTTTTTACTTATTTTTATCTGAAATTGCCACGAAATGTACATTCATTGATTCACTGATCTCATTCAGATTTTTTTTCGCGCTACCTGGTGGTGCATCAACATAGATTCAATTAATGTGAATATGTATTTACACTGAAATTTTGAGCAAACATAAAAGACTCAAGACTATTTAAGTAATTAAAAAGTCCATTCCCTTATTCGAGTACTGCGTGCGTCAGGTTGCACGTGGCTTGATAATGATAAAAGCCGGGGCGTGATTTATATCGAAAGCCGAAGGAGGGCTGAGAGCATGAATTGTTATAAACGAGCGGAGCGGGAGACTTGAGAAATCTGGAGGTAAGATAGCGCCCCATTCAATCACGGCCGCTTCTTCGCATCATTATTCAAAACGCCGTCTCTCTTAGCCCCCCCCCCTGCCCCCTTCCGCGCCCGCATCCTACCGCCTCGCGACTTCGATATTCATCAGGAAGCTGACGGTAGAAAATGCGCGCGCGCGCGAGCAAGTGCGAGCTACCGAGACGGCTCTGAACGATGGCGCGCGCGATGCCTCACAATGGCTGACTTTAATTATGCTTCCCACCTTTTCCCGAACTATATCTTGCTCCGCGTTATCGTTTGCTGAAAAACACGCCTGAGTTGCACTATTGTTGAGAAACTAACTAAAATAGAATACTATTGAAACATTCTTTTTTAAATGCGATTTATAAATATTTTTTTTTTAACATGATGATTCTTAAACATCTGCGAAGTAATAATTACTGCATATTTTATTCAGTGTAAGTAGGCATCTAAGCAAGTACAGTTACGTATATGGTTAATGATCAATTAATAAATGAGTTTTTTTTAAACTTTTGTACACTTTTAAATAATATACAATTATACCGTTGCTTTTAAATAACTGAAGTTTTTTTTTATAAATACCACGAAGCACTTTTCTTGAAAAAGTTATTTTATCGTAAGAATCTCACGAAATGTGCTTTATTTTGTGACAAATAAATGACTTAGCTTCTGCTAAAAACTATTTAGAAATATTTGTGCTCGTTGAATTGAATATAAATAAGTTACTATAAATAAGCATATATTACTTACCATAATATTACCTAATAATATCACCTTAAAATATTAATCGAGCCCCCAGTGGTACGCTGGAGCGTTAAATCGCGAAAATTTCACTCTGACGGCTGGCATCATCAAAGAAAATTCTATATTAAGGAATACATCAGCGGCGTCAGGCTTGAATTTTCTTCCTCAGCGACGCCTAAAGGGACTCGTTGGAGACAAGAGAAAAAAACCTCCGGCGCTCCCAGTCAAACGCGAAAGTCTCCATAAAGTGCTTGCTTTCAAAGGACCGCTCATTCGTAAAGGTCCCTAGGTGGCGGGCGAGCGCAGTTCCCGGCTAGACTACGAATGGCGGACGCGCTCAAAGTAGACGAGAGAGGAAGCGGGGGGAAAAGCAGCCGGCGGCCCTTTACCGTTCTCCTTTCTTTTTTATTCCGCCCCCCGTGCGACCTCCCTTTGCTACGCTAATAAAGTTATTGCCGCAGCCACGAGCTTCGATTTGTCCGAGCGAGCGCCGCCGCTGGAGAGCCCGGTGGAGCGCGAATTTATCGCAACGCAACAAATTGCACGAGCGAACGTGCATCCGGAATGGAACGGCAGGATAAAATGTCGCAGGAGAAAAAACAAACAAAGCAAAAACGGGAAACGCGAGGAAGCCCGGCAAAGGGGTGAATTTATCGTTGCTCCGCGTTTCTCTGGAAACGTTTCATTTTCTCAAAAGCGCAGCCGCGATTCCGTGAAAAGCGGCTAGCGTCGAAAAAGCCGTGGCCGGCGCAGCTGCCGGCGAGAGGCATTCAAAAAACCGCCCGGGCGCGCTCATCTCTGCCTGCAGGCCGCGTCTGCTACCCCCGGCGCGCGAAATAGAATATAAAGCGCCCGGACGGGTGGGGGGGTTGGCGTAGGCGAGGCGTAGTCGCGGGCTAGACGAATGGCGGGCACAGCGCGCGGGGAGAAAGAGAGCGCGCGCGGGAGCGAAGCCAGCCGGCGCGCACGAGAGCCAGTGGGGGGTGGCAGTATTTCTCAGCTCGAATTCCTGGAAATGACGAGGGGGTGATTTCGCGGCAAAAAGAAGGCGGCGAGATTATCCGAAGGAGGGTGAGCGCGGGGCTGGAGGACTCCTTGAGCGCGTCTCGCTTCCTTGGCCGCCACCCCCTCGAGCCACGCCGGCAGGGTCCTCCTCCCACCCTGCCGGTTCATAATATCCTGCGCGTCAGACTTTGAAAACTCCAACAATTTCCTCCTGCGCCGCGCGGTTGGAAAGCCGGACGAGAGGCGGGCGGGGGTGGGGGGGGGGGGTACGGAAAACCGAGGAGCTTCTCCCGAGATAGCGCGGCGAAGGGACGAAAGACGGGGGGAACGAGACGGGGGTTTATATAAAGTTCGGGCGCGGCATCAATAATTATAAGTGGAGTCGGGGAATCCCGGCGACGAGCGCATCGCCGTGTCATTATTCAAGACGCCTCGTCTTGCCGGGCTATAACCGACCCCACCCCCTCCTCCTCCTTCGCTCCATCTCTCCTTGGCGTGAATCTCCTCTTTTCACGGGGAAGGAGAGGAGCTCGATCTACCGACGAGAAGATGGCCTGTCTGAAGAATTGATGGTGCTACGGGAATGACGGGAGTCTGACTTAAATTTCGACCTCACTTAATGGCTCTACGAATATTACCATTCGAGATATAATAGCGAGTTGAACAAATACTTTTAATAATTATTATAATTCAGTGCAACTGAAAGTTTAGAAAGTATAGTTTTTAAAACTAATTTATAAAATTTAAAGAATCGAAGGAAAACTTCTTCAGAGCAAATAATATAACTCTTTTACAGATCTACAAAATTGAAGATTTTTAATTTTGAGTCAATATTACCATACTAAAAAAGACTTAAACGTAGATATGTAAATAGTACGCTCTTTGCAACAGTTAAGCAATTCGCGAGTAAAAAGTACGGGTTCGTTAGAGCCGACAATTACTCAGCGCTTGGAGGTCGCATTGTATTTGGCTAGCGGCTCGGAGCGAGCATTAATTCGGCATTAAGAATCCCGAAGCAAAAGACAGCGGAGGCGCGCAAAGGACGCGGCCGGGAAGGCTGGCTTTGCGCGCGAAGGTAGTATTTGATTAATGTCGGGGGTAGTTTCTTACGTGACCCTCGCTGACTCCGGATATCCGGTTACAATGCCGGGCGCGCCGCTCTAGCTGCCTTAGATAACGCCGCGCCGGATTATAATATGAAGCTCCGAGGGAGCGGAAGAGAGACGGCGAGGTTAACGACGCCGCCTCTCGCTTCTTTCCCACCCGCGCCGCCGACGTCGCTCTTCATTGTCCCTCCGGCCGCGGGACTTCTTTAACGATCGAACTTAATCCGCCGCGCGGACGGGTCGGATCCCAGATAGCCGTGGACTCGGCAGCCCCCCTTTTTACATTACGTACAATTAGAAGCGACGCAAAAATCGAGATAGTTTCGGGAGCGGCCGGGGCGGCGGTGAAACGGACACCCGGGCGGAACCGGTCGCGCCGCGAGAAACCGGATATATAAAACTTGACCGGGGCCCGGTCCGGGCGAGGCGCGGGGGCTCGAACCCGCGCCACTCGCGTCCCTAACGCAATTTCGCAGTTGAAACGCAGATCCGGTGTTAGCGTAACTTCGCTCTTTCTCTCTAGCCTCTCTAGCCGGCAACTCAGAAATCTAATGCCGCCAGGACATGGCCCCGCAAGGCCTCGCGAGCGAGTCGCGTTAACTTTTAATGCGGGGGATTAAGCGGCAGGTGCGGCTGCGTGATTAGGAGACGCACCTCGCTGACGCAGACTTGCCGATGCGAGACGCCAAAGGATTTCGACGTTCGACGCCTGCTGGAACGAGCTGCTGCGCCTTCTTTTACTCGCGTCGAAACTACGTTATTTAAAAAGCCTGATAATTAATGCATACTATAACTTATTTATATTTGTGAATGATATGCACCATTCCTTGCTAGAAAGAGAATGAAAGTTTAATAAATAATATATTTTTAAGAAAATTACAGCATAATAGTTAATAAAACGAAATGGTAATAATTACAATAATATATAAAGCATTTTTTAAATTAAGATTTAATTCTTGGAAGTACATTTCATTATTTAATATATTTTTAAATTAAATATATTATTAATTTTTTATTAAATATATTTTTTATTTCAATCAGCGAAAGTACTACAGATTGTTCACTAATTGCTTTGACACGCACTTTTCAATATACTTCGAGTCTTCAATCCTATTTCTTGCCTCTTTATCATTCACCTTAAGATACAAGAAAGCAACGCGAAGGCAGAATTCATTATTTTCGTTTTCAGTGATTGCCAGTGCCTGACTAATTTGAGACGTATCGTTAATTCTGAATTTGGCATCATCAGTAACGTGTACCAGTAAAGGTTTACTGATCGTACTATTAAGGCCAATTTTATATATATGAAAACTATCGACACGGCTAATTAAATTAATAAAATCTACCTCGAGATTTGCCGTGGCCAATATAATTTCGTGATTCGGCAAAACGTGCGTGGTAAATATAAAGCTGGGGTTCTCTATCTTAAAAGTGACGTTGAACTTCATTCCTGTTGTGTCGAACTGAGCGCATTGAACAATCTTATGCTCGTAATCCCCTCTTTCTGCTATCGATCCGATGACGCACCAACAACCGCTAAATAGTTCGTGCGAAGTGCTCAAACTGGCAGCTGGATACCACACGAATCCACTTGCGGTGTCTTGCTTCATTAACTCATTTTCTTTACCCAATGAATCGAAATAGGATACATACGTATACATGCCTTTGACATCAGTTATGTCGTTCTTATTTGTATTTTTAGTACCTATAAGGTAGTATCCTTTTTGCGGCGCAGTTTCGTCTACGTAATAAATATCAAACCAAAAGAACTCATGAGGAAATCGTTTTGGTTGGCCAATAGTTTCACCATTGAAAGTATAGTTTGTACTGCACGCTCGTATTCCTTTACAAAGCTTTTGATCCAAAGCTAAAAATTCTAAATAGTTGTTATGCGGAATTAAAGAGTAATGGAATATCTTATTGACCTCTGGTTTGTTAATGAAATGAATATCAGCAGTTGTGGTACAACTTGACAAATCAAAGATTTTAAAAATACTTTGGTTTTTTTTGTAATCCCATTGATTTATATGCGTGTATTTAATTGCTACTTCGGTATCGTTTATAAATTGAAGAGATTCTATTTGAATAAGTGCGTGTGTTAATTCAATTTTTCTTGGTAATATCTGTACATCATGGCAATTACATGAACGATGTGATCCAGCGTCAGATGATGTTGTTTCTAACTTTAAATCACAAACAATTTGATCGTGTTTATCCTTGACCACTTCTTTGATGTCTGATGATGTTTTATTTTTCGGCCTAATTTCGTTGCAAGCCATATAGAGAATATTTTTGCCATTGGGATTAATTGCTATTGCAGTGGCATAAGCTTTCACTTCACTTATTTCGAATTCATGATCTTCAATTACGTCACTGCTTACACAATTTACGAGCAAAAAAATTGCTAGTATTTTTCTAAACTTGGCCATGGTATAATCACTACTTTTTCTATATTTTATTGACAGTACAATATATACCGTTTACATGCAGAAGTAAGTGCAACTTTCGAGCTCTCTTAGATGACTAAATTAACTTTAAAGTATTACTGGCCTTAAATAACCAAACTTAAAAAAAATGATAAGCTTTATCATCAATGTAGATATTGCAGCTTTTACACTTATTACAATGAACGTATATTTTAATTTTTAAAAATTACTGAAGAAAAACTTTTAAAAACTATTTTTAATTATTTTATTAATATCTTTACCAACAGATTTTCGTTAAAAATTTAGAATTTTTCAAGATAAGTCTACTCAAACGAATTTAACTTTTTTAGAACATGCCCTGATAATGGCAACATTACCGAAAATTGAATTTATAAAAATTTCAATGTTCTTTTGATTAGCACTTTTTACATATGATTTTTCGGGCAACATTGTTATTTACGGGTACATACATCCAAAAGAATTAAAGTCAGTCAATCGTACGTAAGATATGATAATCTTTATTGCAATTATGGATAACGATGTTTTTATGTAATTTTCCTACGTAACGGAATTTTCCAATTTCATAGTAATTTATTTTCGGATCATGAATAAAACCGTTGAAAGCTGGAAAAAAATTAAAATTTCCAGTTAATAAATCTGTTATTTTCTCACAAAGAAAGCTGTCTATCAGTATTTTTACGGATAATATTTGCAGATATAAATTGTTTGCTTATTTTTTATTTGCCCCTTCATTTCGATATTATATCATTAAGTGATTATTTTTTTCTTTGTATTTTGTATTTTATCGAACCAGGAAAATTTACGAAGGTTAACTTATAATAGGTATATCAGATAGTTATGTAAGTCAGTTATTAATCTTAATCTATTCATTGTATGAAACATTAAGAAGTTATTTACTGATTAATTAATGAATTATGTTGTATTAGTAATAAGCGAATAAAATATAAAATTCCTCCGAAAAGTAGTGAATGAATATACTTGGAGTAGAGGGGAATTTTAGGGTAGCACAGGGAATCAGGAAGATTATGAAGTCGTTTTGTCAAAGGAGGCAAAATTAATTTTTCCTGGTACTCGCTAAACAGATTTTCGCCGACCCTCAATCATCTCATAATTAAAAAAGCCACAAACTCGCATTAAAAACATGAAAGAATCGAGCCCCGGAATCCGGAAGCCCTTACGGGGGAATTATCTCCCCGATAAAAATGTCGAATATTAAGAGAGAAGGAGGAAGTGGCCGAGCGGGCCTGGCTGATATTGAAAAGCAAAGTGAAAAAGAACGGATTAAAAGGAGCTGAATGGGGTACCCAGTCGCGGCCTCGGGAAAAGCTCGGGCTCTCACTCAATTTGGTCACCGTCGGAAAAAGACGGGAAACAGCTTAACGGGGTTAAAGCCGACCTCCTGGCATCTGCCTCCGTCTTCCCCTCCTGCCCCCCTCGACCGCCGAGGCGCACGAGGGTAAAAAAGCTAAGCGGTGTTTTATAGACTCAACAAGCGCGAGCGAGTCGGTCCGGCACGAGGCCCGGCTCGACCCTCTTTTTACACCCTTGTTGGAAATTAGAGGCTTTTTGTGCTAAATATACCCTCCTCTCGGAGCGCCGACGTGCGCCCAGTGAATCTCATTTTAATTTTCCGGACCAAGGTGACCCGGCTAAACTGCCCGCCGCACGGCGGCTTTTAAGGATCTTGAATGCTGCCTCATTCTGTCCACGAACGGGACATTTTTTCAAGGGCTTTTTATCCTCACTCTGCTTCAAGTATCAACTTGTCTTTTTTATTAGGCTGTAAATAATTTTTAGTTTCTTTCCTTGAATTTTATTTTACATAAATTTCAAATCTGTAATAATTATTAGATATTTAACATCTTCGTTCAAAAAGTTTGTAGATGAGTATCAAAAATCTGAATCACAAAACTTTTTTAAACTATGGGTTATCTATAAATATATATATAAGAAGTATATATGTAGAAATAGATAACTTTTTTACTCTAAATTTTATTTAAAAAATTGTTATACGTAACCAATCCCATTCAAATTACTTCTATGTACAAAAAAAAAAAATTACAATTTTTTGAATTTCTCAAAAGCAATTTTTGAAGTACCCTTTTTAATGCTTTTCAAAAGATAATAATTCTTTGATTGAAAAAGTGTCATCACTCTTCAGAAGGGTTGTAAATAGCGAACCTAAAGAGACTCGGCTATAACTGACACAAATCCATTTATGCGAACGATGAAAAAGAAATAACGGCGAGCAATAACGGCAGCCGTGGGACGAGGGGCGACTCGCGCGGGGGCGATAAACGCGCGAAATCCGTGTTTTTAACTTCGGCGGAATCCCAGCGGGTCCATTCCGCGAGGAGAGAAAGAGCGAAAATAAAACGCTTGACCAGCCGAGCAAGAGGGCGTGAAACGAGGGTGGCGCGCGGGCTCTCACATAAATTAGCCCTCCGGCTGAAATGCAAAACATTCTCGTTCTAAACCGCAATTCCGCGCGCGAGGGAGATTGATGCTACTCCCCCTCGCGGTCTGACCCTTTTTTCCGGCCATTCCTCATCTCTCCTCGTTTCGCTCCGATTTCTTTATATCGGCCCAGCGAACGGATGCTTTACGACTATTTAAGTAGTAAGCGTCGATTATCGTCAGACATGATAGATGGCTTATTCATTCTAACATTCACAATACGTTTACTTGTACGATTTTGTATTTCATTATAAAATTGCAATTTTTATTAATAATTTACAATTTCTTTGGAGTTTAAATAATGTCTAGTTTAACAATATTAAACATTTCAGCACTTGCTTGATAAAAGAAGAAAGTGTCTATAAGAAAATAAACTGATATATTAACTTTGTCGATGACGTTAATATTTAGTTTAATAATTTATATATTTATTTATTAATAAATTTAACGACCTATAAAATTGATGACCGGTTATGTTGCATGTTATGTATGTATATTCATCGCAATTTCCGAATACTGAAGGTGAATTACTGAATCCTTTCCAATTTTAAAGAAAAATTTCTGAAGTGAGGAGAGTTCTTTATTTTATTTTAATTATTAATTTATCCATTTTATTAGTTTAATAAGATTTAATTTTATGAGAAATGAATTTTTATTTCGAGATGGCCACTTTCCAGCTGTTTCGTTCACTTTGATTCGCTTAAAAAACCTCATTTATGATATTGGCGAAAAGTCCTTCAGTTGTTGATAAAATTGCAATTTCCGGTAAGACGATAAAGTTATGAAATATCAAAACAGCGCACTGGCGAATCGCTCCAATGAAGTAAATCACAGGTAGCGCTTAACTGCGCGAACTCTGCGAGATATTTATCGGTGGCGCAAGGGTGGCGTATCGGAAAGCGGTGGTAGCGCCGAAAATCGAGCCTCGCCGGCAAGGGGCAATCGAATGTTACGTCATTGGAATCGGCGTCGCTGGCGCGCTCCTGTGCGCCCTTTGGGAATCGGCGCGCGTAGCCGAGGCGCGTAGCAAAACGACGAGGTGCCTCCCCCCCCCCTCCCCCCTCTCGCCTCTTCGCCGGGGAAGTGTGCAGGTGCCTCCATGCACAAGGCGATCGCCGCTATCGCGCGCTTAGCTCTCGGCCCCGGGAGCGGGCAATATAACTCGAAAATGGTGGCTCGTCCGCCGTTATCATTTCTTAGCTCGGGCGGTATCGTGGCCCCCGGGGGTGCAGTAATAACCCCCGCGCTCCGTGGACTCTTAGATAAGCCACCCGCCGCGAAGGTGTATTGTCTACCGCCGCCGCCGCTTTTCCCTCCGCCTGCCCCCCGCCGCCCACCTCCCCCCGCGTCTCCGGGCTATATATTGCGGGGGTGGTACTTCTTCGACGGCGACGGCGGCGGCGTGTATAGAATTGTTTGAGAATCGCCCGGGGCTGGGCGAGATTACTTGGGAAAACGGATATGTCGTTCGACTCTGGCTCTCTGATAAATTCGAGGCGACGCCGCGGCAGAGGCTGGGAAAAGGAACCAAGAGGCGCTGGGGCGATGTTCCCTTACCCTTTCCCTTTGCTCGCGAATCCTTTACCTTATTGTTCGAATTTCTCTTACCTATCCCTTATACTATATTACTAATTTTATTTCGCGGATTCTCTCGTATATTTCTATGTGTTCTTGACATTCAATTTGGTAAATACTCGCAGTTGTTGTAACTTTTCGCTAGTCCTTTCGTTTTTCTCAGGCGGACATGATCTAACACAGTCAGTTAAACTTATCTTATTTTGTAAAGTGATCTTGTACTAATATTTTCATAAGCATTTTTAGTGGTCAGTATAAAAAACCAAATAAGAAATGAATGTTTATTGCTTCTCAAAGTTTCAGCATGCACCTTTTAGGAGCCTTAATTGTCGATTATGGTGAATTATATTAAAATAGGATCTTATTTTGCCTTTAATTCGGAGAGAAATTGGAAGGAGAAATAAATGATCGCTACTCGCTTTCGCAAATGACGGAGAAACATCTGGAGACTCATCGCTTCTCCGGCGATGAAATATACGTTCTCCAGGAGATTTGGCGCTCTCTCATATTCTCAGGCTGCCGACGAGGCGAAAACGGACGACTGCGCGTCGGGGCGCGAACGCTCGTTAATGCGAACGAGTGCAAATGAGGCTTGCGCCGTTTCCACTGACTGATGATGTCATTACTGTCGGGCTTAATGAAAATTTCCGGAAAGTTACCGCGCGCGCGGGCGGGCGAAGAAAGGCGCGCGCCCGGAGGAAGCGGTTCGAAGCCGCGGGATGACGGAGAGAAGAAGCGCGGGGGTTATACGAGGGCCGTGGGTGGTGGGAGTTCCGCCTAGAAGAAGCTGGAGCGGGCGGCGCGCACCTCTCTTCCCCCGTATAGGTGCGCGCTCCGAGCAGAGAAATTTTACGAGAATTTCCGAGACTAATTTCTCCGGCAGGCGCCCGCGCCCGCTTTGCTGCAGCTCCGAGGCAGGCGGGCGTCGTTAATTTCTGACGTTAATTGCTAAACCTGAAGTTTCTAGAAATTTCCTGTGCCCGACCCACCCGCCCCAACTCTCCGTATATACCCCGGCTGCGGGCCGCTCTTTCTTGCCGTCGTCGTTTCCCTCTATACGCGCCTCTGTATACGTGCGCGAAACTCGAACTCGCGTTCTCTTAAGATGAGCCGCCAGGAGGCGGCGCGCCACCGCGCCGCTAGCTCCTCTTACTTACTTTTACCAAGTTCGAGGGAGCCTTCGTTCCGCCTCACTTGATTTTCTAATGTCGCGATACGGGAGCTGCTTCGCTTGCCTTTCACGGGGAGGGGGGCAGCCCCGAGACCGGCGGGGCTGAATTAGGGATTATTTATAGCGGCTCAAAGTTTTCGGGGGTGGGCGCTCGCCCCGGTATTGGTCGGGGTAGTGCGCGAAAGAAACTTGCGAGTTGGCTCGAGGCTGGCTCGGGGGAGGCGGAACGAGCTCCACCGGGGTAGGGCTGAGCCGAGGGTGGGGACTCGCAAAAGTAAGCTGGCTTGCGGCTTTTTACGAGTTTATCTTTGCATGCGGAGCACTGCCTCGCTCACTGCTTGCAGGAAGATTATTTCTTTGGCCTCTCTTTCGAGGATATTGCGCTCTCTTATCTCTTCGCATTATTACAGCGTGCCGCTCGTTCGTTTCAAAATTCAACTCTAGGGTAAGTTTTATGATTTGTTTTATTTATCAACTGATATTTTTAAATTTAACTTTTATTAATTAAATAAATGAAAGTATTTCCAAGTGGATGAACTGTTTTACGTCGTGTTTTGCAACACCTGCTGGAACGGGGAAGTGGAAACCGTAGCAAAACAGCCCGGCGTCCTTAGGATCTAAGAAACTAATTTTCCTTTCCCGGGATCTGCAAGCTAAGAGGGAAATAATGCAGGACAGCCTGGGGCGCCGGGGCAGTGGTGTTGACAAAGGCAGCGTTAATTCAGCAAAAACTGAAGCCTGGAGTGGCAAGTAATGGCGAGGGTGTAGCCATGCGGGGGGGTGTAAGTCGAAACCGGAGAGTCGAGAAAAGACCGGCAAGTTGGGCTCGCTCGGCCGAAGTGAGCGTGTACACGCGGTGGTACGTCTGCCGGGGCCTAAACTCCTAGCATTCGCCACGAAGAAGGCTTCCAGGGTCTCTCTTTCATCCCTTAAATCCCGGCCAAGCCGGTATTTGCCTCTTCCGAGGTCGCGGCAACCCCTCTCTGTACCTTTTCCCTTCGCCTCGCACATTTCCTTCGCTGATCTCTCGCACACCGGCGTCAAATGTGGTCCGCTCGTAGGCGGGCTCGCGTACGCGCACACCCGCGCGCGCGAGCTTTTCCACCCTCGCCCGGAGTTCACGCGCACGGCGTCGGGCAGGTATGCGTGGTCGAGCCGCTGGGGCAAATATCGCCTTTCATATTCCTTCGAAGGAGCAGAAAATCGTTACGGCGCCTTTTAGTTCTGTAGCTGGGCGCGCGCCGGAGGCGAGCTCTCCCTCTCCCTCCCTCGCGGAGCTCGCGTCACGTGGTCGCCGGAGTGGGGGTACCGGTCGCGCCCCGGGGGTGGGGATGTAAGTAAGTAAAGTCTCCGCGCTCTCGGTTCTCTCGGCTTCGTCGGCTGCTCCTTCTCCCTCCCGCACTTTTCTCTCTCTCTTTCGCCCGGAGACTCCCCCTGCAGCTCGCTCTCTCGCGCGGCTTCCTCCTCGAAAGCCCCTTACTACGCCTTTTCTCCGCTCGGCCCGGACTTTCTCTCTTTCTCTCTCCCGCTCCATCGAGCTCTTCGTCCTTTTCCCGCGCTTTCGCCGAGCTCTCTCTCGAGGACGGCCCCTCATATCCCGGGGTGCACAAACGCACGGAGGGGCCGAGCGCACGTGTGCGCGAGTTTAGCTTCTCGGGGCGAAGCTTTCTCTATTTCTCTTCGCGCCGCTCTTTCTCCGTCTAGGCTATTACCCCCGTTTATCCCGATGCCCGGCCCGAGCAAATATGGCGGAAAACTAAACAACTACGGGAGATAGGGATATTGCGAGAGGAAAAAGGAGACAAGGGCCCCGGTGCCCGAGGAGATCGCTTGCGGCATCCGCTTGCTAAATTTTAAAGGCGCCGGATGCGGCTTTATCTCGGTTTCTCTTGGCACCGGACTTTAGAGATAGGTAGCGGGATTCTTCGCGTTCCTTGCGAATCGTGCGGAATCCGCGAAAATGAGTTCTCGCTGACGTCGATTAAAGATCCATTCCTTCAAACTGGATATAGAAATATCCAGAGAAAGCGAGTTTTTAGTATTTTCGTACTTGATTTCTTCGAGGAATTATTCAGTGTAATTTTAGTGACATTTTAATACTTACATAATTATTTTTATAATTAGTTATCAATCAGTTATGACGGAGCACCAAAAACTTGCTCCAGAGGGCTAACTACCTAGATTTTACTGCATTAGTCACGATCAATGTACGATGTTAGGTCCAAGCGTATTTTAATTTAAATGAGTACTCATAGTGCAAAATACATACCGACGATAAAGATTAAATTGTAAATAGTGCAAAATGGCTTGAGCTCTAGAATTTCACATTTCTTAATCAAATTGTTACATTGTCTAAGAATTTCCACAGCCTTGAATACAGCGAATAATTAATTTCTGAAATTCCGCTCGTTACATTCGATTTTCAGTGGTCCCGGCCGCAAAAACAGACGGATCCTCTTCGAGAAGTGTAAAACGAGTCTCGGGTGTCAGGCTCCGGGAGGGATGGCGGGGGCCGTGTGGGGGTGTAGGTGAAAGGCTGGCGATGTGGCGACTGTTGCAGAAGGCTGCGGATGGCGTCGGCTGCCGCCGGAGAAGAAGAAGCGCGGCGACGGCTCGTAGAGGTAGAGGGAGACGGAGAAAGAGAGAGAGGGACCTGCGAGAGGGAACTCTCGGTCTCGGCTCCAGCGGGATGGGGAATTTCCTCATTCCCCGGCCCGGAGACTTAGAGTTGGTAATTAAATACAAGGAACCTTGCTTCGCTTCGCCTCGTCTCGCCCGAAGTCAGCTCAGCCATCCCCAACTCCGCCGCGGCGCTTCTTCTTGCCGGCGAGAAGAGCCGCCGCCTCGCCCGCGGAATACAGAGAGAGAGGTGCGGGCTCGTATTTAATTCGGGGCTTCATTCGATTTGCCCCGAGTCGCGAATTAGTCATGGCGCTCGCCCTCCCACGGACAGTGCGAATTCGCCGACCCGCTGGCTGATCAAACTATTTTTGCCTATATTTAACCGGAGCGCGCCGGCAATAGGACGCTCCGCCGTGGAAGGAGCCCGGGCCGAAGGAGGGACGGTAATTCGGTTGCAGACCGGCGGGAGGGTGAGGGTGGTTGTTGTTTCCCTTACATCCATTTTTCGGGCGGCTAAATCAATTTCGCGCGATCGTCCCGCGACTACGGGCGGCGCACATCGACGCGCACGTACACCGTGAACGGGGCGTTGTGCGCCCCGTACAGCCATGCCATTATTGGCAATAACAGCGTTACACCAACCCATCCCGCAAGCCTCTACGAGGCTTCTGCTGCTTCTCTTCCTCTATTACCCGCTTTTTCTCTCCGTCTCTCTCGCCGCCTCCTCCTCCGCCATCCTATTTTCCCGGTCTCTCTTGCTCGCGCTCGCGAAACTCAATTCCCCAGGTCGAGCGCGCGCACGCTCGCTCTCTCGCTCTCTGCATCGTGCTCCAAGACGAAATTTCATTCCCTCCATCGGCTCTCTCCCTCGCTCCCTCTCTCGCACTCTCTATTCATCTCGCTCTACGGTGCCCGGTAATTGTGCACGCGAAGCAACCTGGAACCTGCATTTGCCCGCGGGTTCATAAAGGAGTCGCTGCAGGAGTCTGAGGGAGAATCGACGAAAGAACGGGTTTGAAAGAGACCGAGAGCTCGTCCTTCGCCAGTGATGGAGCTTCCTTCACTTCGGGCTACCCCTTTGTACGCACTTCC